>CAVNYN010282224.1:0-15676 GCA_963692815.1 Nyctanthes arbor-tristis | reverse complement strand
TTTTTGTAGATAATTGGAGTCATAACAATTGAAAGGCTGGGCAAGCTGGGAGTTGGATCGTGCTCGCGAACGGGAGTAGAGTTGTGCATGTGGTGTAAACCTGTTCTTGAAACTATCACGAATTTATTACTTTTACTTACACCTCTATAATATATATGTTTTACATCTTATAAAATATAAGAAAATAGTGAGTTATAATCTTTATATTGATTTGAGCTCAACTTCTCACTGTAAAAGTTTTCTAATGATTTGGCCCACCTTGGCAATCAATGAAATATGTTTATTAATAGTTGTAAGGTTTATTTAAAAGGTTGACGATTTGTTAACTTATGAAATTATCTTTATCTATTAAACTCAGTAAGATAAGATAAATTGGATTGTTTCGCACGTCCCGTCCCCGTTATTTGAATAAAAGCTTCCTCTCTAGAATTTGTAAATTTCCCTAAAATATTCGGAAATATTGTAAAGTTAGCGGGGGCGTGACAGTCCCTGCCCTGATAAGATTTCGGAGTGAAAAATTTCGCCCCGTACCCGCCCCCGATACTTAATGGGGCCAGTAATACCCGCTCCATTCAGGGCGGGTACTCTCAGATACGGGTAATACCTGTCCCATTGCCATTCTTACCCAACACAAATTTCTGTTGCCGTTCACTGCTGTTTCCGGCAGCTTCATGTGAGGGAGGGGGCTGCGTGGGGTAGAGGGAGGGGTGGGGTGGGTTTTCTTTCTTTTTTTTTTTAAATTTCTTCTTATTTTTAAATATTATATTTTTTTAAATTCAAAAGTTGAGGGTATAACCGTTATTTTCTAAAAAAATTGACCGAATAGTGAAAAATAGACATATTGTGGGCATTTATAAAAAATTGGAGACCTAGAAGAGTCTTAAAAAAAGTTAAAGACAAAATCGATTCTTAACTTAAAAGTTGGAGACCTTTTGTGAAATTAACCAATTATGATAATAATATGATTTACGAACAAAATGAGGCACCATCACATGGGAACAAACTGAGGTACCATCACACAAGATCTTAGAGCTTCTGTTTGAGGTAACAGTTCTTGCTATTATTTTTTAGTATGGACTATAAAAAAAGATCTCGAGCTTCCGCCTGAGATAATATTTTTAATTTTTTACTGGTGTTTTTCAGTTATGGAATATAAAACTGGGCATGATGTCTCTTTATTTTTAAGGATTTTTTTTCTCAAAGGGAAAAATTTAAGGAAAATTTGTAGAGTGTTTAGCAACTCCTTGGATTATATCTGTTACGTCACATCATTTTATTTGTTACTTTTTGTAAAAAGTAAAAAATTACAACTTAATTTACTTTTTGACTTTTTAAAAAAATAAAACTAATGAAATGATTTCGTGTGACAGATTATAATTCAGATTATAGTATCAGGGAGTTGCCAAACACCCTGTTGATGTCTCAGATTTTATGCCTTCCATTAATTATTAGTTATGTTGTCCTGACAGCCGTGCATATGTTTGGTGAGGAGTGATTTTTGGTAAAAGGTAATTTTACCTGAAGTGATTTTATTATTAAGCAAACCCTTGAATTTTTCTAAAACCCCTTAAACACAAACTTCTCTCACTTATCTCTCACCCGCCGTTCCCCAAAAGTGCAGAAATTCCAAGAATATAGCCCGCCAGCGCACTTATTCGCACAGAGTCTTTTCTCCTGAGGTATCCTCTAAACATAAAACCCTAAATTTCTTGACGATCGGCAGATCTACTTTAATATTTAGTATCCATTTTTTAGATTTATTTATTGCATTGCACTCTTTACATGTCTTTTCTTCTTCTTCTTCTTCTTCTTCTTCTTCTTCTTCTTCCCTGACATAGCAGTTGCAATTGTATAGCGTTTATTTATATATATTTCTATGCCGGAAGTTAATTTAATGTGTAGATCACGCTGATCATTTACGGTTGGGTTTACTATAGTTAGCAGAACAGCACTGTTTGATACTTGCCGAAATATTCGAGACTGTTTTGAGGCTAGAATTTTAATGACATTGCTCAATGCTACTTAGTTTTGTTTGAAGTTAATCCTTTTTATTCTTTAGTTTTTGTGTGATTGATTCGTATTTTGGATGATTACCTGGCAGTTCTAGACTGTTTGCTCAAGTGTGTGCGACTGGGTACATTGGGCCCGGCAGAGCTTTGAGCATGTAGTGTGTAATGTAAAAGTGAAATATAACATGCCATTGTAACCAAATGTTGAACTTTGATTTTATATTTTAATGTTCAGGTTATCACCCTGTTCATTGGGAATTTGATACTAGGCTACAAAAATTGGACTTCTCGGCAAATATGAGTGTTGTAGGTTTTGACTTTGGGAATGAGAACTGTGTTGTTGCCATTGCACGGCAAAGAGGAATCGATATTGTTCTTAATGATGAGTCAAAGCGTGAAACTCCTGCTGTTGTATGCTTTGGTGACAAGCAACGTTTCCTTGGGACGGCGGGAGCTTCATCCAGTATGATGAATCCAAAAAACACTATATCTCAAATGAAGCGGCTGATCGGGTGCCAGTTTTCGGATCCTGAGCTGCAGCAGGATCTCAAATCATTGCCTTTCTCGGTTAGTGAAGGGCCTGATGGATATCCTTTAATCCATGCTCAGTATCTAGGGGAAGTAAAGACGTTCACACCTACCCAGCTTCTGGGGATGGTACTTTCAGATTTAAAGAGCATTGCAGAGAAGAATTTGAATGCAGCAGTTGTGGATTGCTGCATTGGAATACCCGTTTATTTTACAGATCTTCAGAGAAGAGCTGTTATAGATGCTGCTAAAATTGCTGGTTTGCACCCTCTTCGTCTCATTCATGAGACCACTGCTACTGCCTTAGCTTTTGGTATTTATAAGACTGATCTACCCGAGAATGATCCACTAAATGTTGTTTTTGTTGATGTTGGGCATGCCAGTATGCAAGTTTGTATTGCTGCCTTCACGAAAGGTCAGCTGAAGATATTAGCCCATTCATTTGACAGGTCTCTTGGTGGCAGGGACTTTGATGAAGTCCTTTTCCATCACTTCGCTGCAAAGTTCAAGGATGAGTATAAGATTGATGTCTTTCAGAATGCCAGAGCATGCATACGGCTCCGTGCTGGGTGTGAAAAGCTGAAAAAAGTTCTCAGTGCAAATCCCGAGGCACCTTTGAATATTGAGTGCTTGATGGACGAGAAGGATGTCAGAGGTTTCATAAAGAGAGATGAGTTTGAGCAAATAAGCATTCCAATTTTGGAACGTGTGAAGAAGCCATTGGAAAAGGCTCTAGCGGAGGCTGGACTTACAGTTGAGAGCATTCACTCAGTTGAGGTTGTTGGTTCAGGCTCTCGGGTTCCTGCCATCATCAAAATCTTGACTGAGTTTTTTGGAAAGGAGCCTAGGCGTACAATGAATGCAAGCGAGTGTGTTGCCAAAGGATGTGCTTTAGAATGTGCCATTCTCAGTCCCACATTTAAAGTCCGAGACTTCCAGGTATTGTTTCTTCTATTTGATCAATAGTTCTTCCTACAAGACCACTAGTGGTCATACCCTTTGAGTTTGGGTAAACTTTGGGGCCAAACTCAAGTTTAACATGGGATTTGACTGCGCCATAAGTTAGTTTAGATCTTTAACTTCATATCTTGTTGAGCCAGATGCCATATACCTTACCTATTACCTGTTTGTTATTTGTATGCTGAACATCTTAGGAGCTGATTGTTTAGTTTAAAAGCATAAGAAAATTTTGACATCATTGTTAATGCTCGATTAACAACTTACAATTCTTAGTGAGTTTATTGCATTGCAATTAATTATCGGTTCTTGAAGTAGCACTTGGGTAAGATGGGATTAAAGTTTCTGTTTTGAGTATGATGTATGAGTTTGAGAGTTTGCTCGACCTAAATGAGGACGGGTTAGCCATGGCTTCTTGTTTTTCTAATTTATCAATGCATCTGCACCGCCTTTCTTTTTCAAGGTTATTCAATTTCTTGTATGCTCACCTATTCTGTTACAAATTATTCAAAGAGATTCATATGATTGTAAGCTTTTTTGGGACTTGTTCAGTTGTTTGAAGGTTATGATCTCTCAGTAAGATCTTTTACTGGAAATAAAATACTCAACAAGTGTACTAAGATATGTTTGACTTTCTGATTTGAAGGTCAACGAGAGCTTCCCATTTCCCATAGCTTTATCATGGAAAGGCTCCACTGCAGATGCCCAGAGTGGAGCTGTGGATAATCAGCAGAGCACCATAGTATTCCCCAAGGGTAACCCGATACCAAGTATGAAGGCTCTGACATTCTACAGATCTGGTACTTTCTCGGTTGATGTTCATTATGCTGATGTGAGCGAATTGAAGGTACCAGCAAAGATCAGCACTTATACGGTAATCTATTTTTGTGCATTTCATTTTATTCGTGTCACTGAATATATTGGTGCTTCTTTGAGGATTTCTCTTCTTACGATATTTTCTATCTTCGGTGCAGATTGGGCCCTTCCAATCCACAAAGGGCGAGCGAGCAAAATTGAAGGTCAAAGTACAACTAAATCTACATGGAATTATTTCGGTTGAGTCAGCAACTGTAAGTACTCTGGGCGGTACTCCTCTGAGTAAGTATTCTGATATATATTTTTCTGAAATATAATGGACCCGGTTGGGAATTTAAATCAGCTTTTGGAAGAGGAGGAGGTGGAAGTTCTAGTTGTGAAAGATTCAGCAAAGGAACCGACCAAGATGGAAACAGATGAAGCTGCCGTAGATCCTGCTCCCCCAAGTACCACTGAAACTGATGTCAACTTGCAAGATGCTAAAGGTTCTACTGATATCCCTGGTGCTGAAAATGGTGTCCCTGAATCGGGAGATAAGCCTAGTCGGATGGAAACAGATGCCAAGGTTAGTTAGCAGTGGTTAGTGTAAATCATGAAAGTTGTATGATACACGTATTAATAAAGTCACATCACATACTCTCAATTGTTCTTTATCCTTTTGTTGATTTTGGGGATATTTGGGAAGATAAATTGAAGTTTTGCTCAGTCAGTGGGTTCTAATTGGGGGCTAATGTGGAATATCGTAGTATATATCTATAAGTTTTCCTTCTTTGTTAAGGGTGTTTTTGGTGTGTGTAAGATTTTTTTGGAGAGTTTGGTCTCTTTTTTTATGTCCCTCATGCGAGAGGGAGAAGGGAGTCTTTAATGGGTTTTACTGCTGATACTTTGATATTTTATTATTTGTTCTTATCCTTGTCTGTTGAGAAAAGCATTGTGTTGGGCAATCTTTATTTCTCTGGCAGATTTTTATCTCACTGTGGAATTTATGTTGTTTATATGTGTAGGTTGAGTCCCCGAAGAAAAAGGTTAAGAAAACAAGTGTCCCTGTATCAGAACTGGTCTATGGAGGAATGACTGCTTTGGATGTACAGCAAGCGATGGAAAAGGAATTTGAGATGGCTTTGCAAGATCGTGTTATGGAAGAAACAAAAGATAAGAAGAATGCTGTTGAAGCTTATGTTTATGATATGAGGAATAAGGTAACTGTAGGGGCTATAGAATGGTCATATGATTCTTCAAGTAACTGGATACTGACTGTCACTCTTTTTTTACAGCTTAATGACAAATATCATGAGTTCGTGACGGAGTCAGAGAGAGAGCATTTCATTGCCAGACTCCAGGAGGTGGAGGATTGGTTATATGAGGACGGTGAGGATGAAACAAAAGGTGTTTATATAGCAAAGCTAGAGGAGCTCAAGAAGGTAGCCATCATTCAGTGCTTTGTTGTATTTTGTTTAAAAGTGTCGGAGGTGGTAAATACTAAATTGGTAGCTTACTCTATAGCAAGGTGATCCCGTTGAGGAGCGGTACAAGGAGCATATGGAGAGAGGACCTGTGATCAATCAACTTGTTTATTGCATTAACAGCTACAGAGAAGCTGCAATGTCAAATGACGCCAAGTTCGATCACATTGACTTAGTAGAAAAGCAAAAGGTATGCACATGTTGAGACAGTTCTGCTTTCCAATTGGCTACCCCCTCCCCGCGTCTGCAACAGATATATAATATGCATCCGTTATGAGCATGACACTGCTCAAAGGCCTAACAAATTGTTATTTATCTTGTGTTCGTCCAGGTTGTAAGCGAGTGTGTGGAAGCTGAGGCCTGGCTGAGAGAGAAAAAGCAGCATCAGGATTCTCTTCCAAAATATGCAAAACCAGCTCTCTTATCTGCAGACATCAGGAAAAAAGCTGAATTTCTTGATAGGTACCATCCCTTGAATAGGCAATAATATGGATTGGGTTAGGGTCTGAAATCCTGTTCTGAATTCTGATAGTTACTTGCTTCTGTCCTTGGTTTTGGTGCTTTGCAAATTTGCAGCTGCAACCCCGTGCATTCTTTCACGTGCAATAGTTAAATGTTGTCTGATAGTTTAAAGAGATCCTAGATGAAAAGGGCTGCCCTCCTGAAGGGAGGAGATTAGGGTCCCATTTAGCAACCAATAATAATTGATTTTCACTTGTTATTGTATGACCGGCCCATTACATCACATCAGTATTAAGTGTCAAATTGTTGGTATGCCACGTGTGCATTTAAAAGTCATAAATGAAACTCATGGGTTGCCAAATGAACCTGCTACTTGGCAAATATGTTGCAGGTCAATAATGTAATTGAGTGAGTTGTGCTGTGGAGTTCTATTATGTTCAAGTTTAAAATCAAGTCCTGACTACTGAAACTTGATATGCTTTTGCAGGTCTTGCAGACCGATAATGACAAAGCCGATGCCAGTGAAGCCATCCACTCCTAAACCATCCTCACCAGCTTCCTCTCAAGGAGGTGATTCACAATCTCATGGTGCAGAGAACTTGAACAACCAAAACTCAGGTGCAAGTCAGACTACTGGATCTGGAAATGAGGTCCCATCAGCTGCTGCAGAGCCAATGGAAACAGACAAGTCCGAGAGTGCGCCTGGTGCTGTATAAGTTGGTATATTGATGCTTCAGTGTTATGTCTTCCTATCAGGGGTTCTTTTTTGCACTAAAGCAATCCCACCTGCAACTCTTTTGATGGGCTATATATATAGTGACAGAAATGTTTTAACCGTGAGATCTATTTGAATTATTGATATCCGTTTAAGCATGATTCAATTTATATCTTCAATAGGGGCTCTAAGAACGCTGTTTTTTACAGAGGGATTTTGTAAGAGAGATGAACAACTGCAGTCCTCTCCTTCTCTCATCATTATTCAATGGCTTGTATTCTCTACAAGAACAATCACGTTAAATAGAAATGAACAAAAATTTTCAAGCACCACCAAGTGCCTTAACATAATTGTAGAAACGAAATACAATCCTTAATTAAGATATTCAAACAATTGTGATTTGTAAGACGGATGTATACACAATGCTGAAATACATGGATGTACTAGGCACCACTTTAGTATATCTTGAGATCTTTGAAAAACTAGTTGCGCGAAAATGATAATAATAATAAAAAATACAATTTTTATTATATGTGGACCAAAGTGGCGCCTCTCCAGACTTTTTAGTTGAACAATTTTTAAATTGTTCAACAAAGTCGTTGTAGTATAGTGGTGAGTATTCCCGCCTGTCACGCGGGTGACCCGGGTTCGATCCCCGGCAACGGCGAAGTCCATCCTTTTTACACCTGGTCATATTGTAGGCTTGTAGCAATTTACGTTTTTTTTCCATAAATCAATTAAAGTGTCTTACTCCACCAATTAATTTGTCATGAGATTGATGTTTAGTAGTGTTAAAATCAATTTTCCTAATAATGTAATATTCAATTTAATAGTGTTTCATGGCTTTTTTCCCCCCGACTGGCATTTGCGTTTGAGATGTCTTTAATTTTTTCTCATTGGGGTTTTTCATAAGTCGACTATGAAAATGTAAGTGAAAGACAAATATGAGAGTCGTGACAAATTGACGGCAGTCAAATATTTTTCCTTCAATTATTGGAAATATAATGTCCAATTTGTTGAGAATTAAGGCAATTCTCTAATTACGCCTGCATGATTGTTGTTCAAGAAATTTAATTGAGACAAGAAAAATAAAAAACGATAACAAAATTTAACAGACTGTGAAAACATTTCACTATATGATTAAAGTTATTACAACTATGCATATAGAATTTTCACTCGTTAAAAAATCCCCCACATATTACAAGAAAAATATTACAAACTTTAACACATCTACCAATTTCTACACTTTGCCTGGCCTACAAAGAATACAAGAAATCCCAAGATATTAAGCTACTATTTTTCTTCATAAGACTCTTTGACTCGATCCAACTGACACCGGAAAAATCACCCTGAGTTTTACTACACATAATTTTCTATCATTTGAACGAACTACAAGAGTTACAAGAAAAATCTTCAATGTGCTAGGTTTACCAAATTTTCCCTCAACTCCCTTAGAAGATAAGAAAATTCCTTCTAGGATTTAAATTCATTTTCCTCCAATAATTCCTACTTTTTTCTATTTCAATTTTTAATTTTTTTTGACAACATACCCAATACAATTTAATAACATATGAGTTGAATGAATTATTTGCATGTGCATACTAATGCGCATTCAATGGCAGAAATTTCTTCCAAAAGATATATATGTGACAAATATTTTTCTTTCCAATATATATATATATATATTAATATTGATTAATTAATTAGCTACGGCTTTATCATCATCAATGAGAGTCAAACCGTCAAAAATCAAATACGGAATATTCCAAAATAGAATAGAAATGCCAAATCGGTAAATTAGTTCATACTCCTATACCTTTCATCATCGTACGTACAACATTACAAACGGAGTACTTAACTAGCTAGAATTGTATAAATCAACTGTGAGCGCTTAATTTGTGACCATGGCAGGTTACTCCTTAAAATTTTAAAAATGATTGTAAAATACACGGCATCAATTCTTTTCTTTCTTTCTTTTTTTTTTTTTTTTGGGAAATACTTAATGGGTTTTTAGAGCCATTAATACCATGGCAGAAACCAGATAAGCAAGATTTGAACTTAATTATGCATAGAATTGGTTTCTACTTTGTCCGTATTTGTTTGGCCAATGCCAGTGCCACCTCTCTGCTGTTTCACTGATTCCAAGGTAACCAAAAAAAGTTTAATGATGTTTAAGAAAACCCTTCTCAGGTCCCTTGCCTTGCTTCATTGCGTTTAAGGATTCATACCATTAAAGCTTCCCTTTTTCTTTATAAATGGAGTAGCAGTTTCGATTTTTCATTTCATCACTGTCCATTTCGGCACATGCATGAATCCCCATTTGGTTTGTCACATTTCTTCTTCAATAATCCTGCAGCATGATTCTTTCATTTTTCTATCTGATGATGAATCTTGATTTTGATCAGTTTGATTTCAAGAAATCATTTTTTCTTTTTCGATTTTCATCAGTTTCTATTTTCTGGTTGATATATAAAAATAAAAAAATAATAATGTTTGTGAATTTATATGGATTCTTGTTAATTTGACAATCTCAGGTACATTAGGAAATCTGCAAGCATCGGATTCAACAAGCTCGATTTTTGGTAAGATTTTTAAGTTCATCAACTTGCACTTGCATGGATTTCTTGTTTTATGGCTTAAAAAGAATTTTAATTTGCTAGCTAGATCTGTATATCCCACAGAAAATCCCAGTTCAGATTTTCCTGGCTTAATTAATTTTAAACTGTAGGCACAAGAGAGTTCATTTGCAGCACCTTTAACAAAGAGATTTTTGTTAGGGTTTCATTGATTTTGTTCACTAACTAAAGTTCAAGTTCTTGTAGTGTTCATCAGGAAAAATGCTTAATTCAGATCAAGGCCGTAACAAAAGAAAACTTGAATCAGACAACATGGAGCTTTCCAACACAAGTTCATTTGTTGTTGGAACCGAAATTAATGCAGACACTCCCAAGAGGATCCTCCCATCAACTCATCTTGCCAATGATCCCTTGGTTAATAATCCTCCTTCTGAGATCAATCCTAATCTGCCCTACACAAATTTCACCTTCCCAAATCCGCCATTTTATTCACCAAATGTGTTCATTCCTTATCATCCCATACCGGTTCCTGATCAGTTCCAATGTTGGACTTCCAAAGATTAATATTTGTGAACACGCTCCAACCACTCATGGGTTGAATGAAAGTATTTTTGAGATTCCTGATCCTAACAATTTCATGGCGAGCTTGGATTCTCAAGCTATCAAATTTAAGGATGATGATTTTCTGAAATATTGTTGTCTTTGCAAGAAGTCACTGGAAGGGAATGATATTTACATGTAATGGCTCGTCACAAGAATTATACATATATATATATAAAGACAAATTAATCCGCGAACTAGAAAAAGCTATGTAAAACAAAGCTCATGACTTTTGTTTTTGTTGAATTGTGTAGTGACAATGCATTTTGCAACTATGAATGCCGAGAAGAGAAGTATATCAGTGATATGGCAATTTGATGGAAGCTGGAACCAGTATTAGTTTGTTTAATTAGTACTCTATATATAGCCGTGCTTAATTAATTACTGTTAGAAGGTTTTTTTTTTTTCATAGTAGTTTCAAGAACTTTATTAATTAAGTTATGTAATTTCTCCTAACTATTACTATTATTTTCATGAACGATGACTATATATCAATGGAGAAATTAAGTTTGGTGATAATATAACCTGTGCAGTGCTTTAATTATATCTTGAAATTTACAATTAATATATATATATATGTACTGTAACATTTTTTAAATTGTATGTTGTACGGTGCATGCATGATATTACATAACTTTTTATTCAATGAGATCACGTAAATAAAGTCAATCCGTTGAAACAACCTTTAATTAAGAGGTTATTGGAGTTATTTAATCTTCAACGGTAAATTTATACTCTAGACGACTTTCAATCATTAAAATACCCAACATTCTTTTTATAGTCAAACAAAAAAAATGACGTGATGAAAAAATATCCGTTAAATTCACAAATTATTAATATCAAAATGTTATATATGTATATCTTTTGAAGCTCTTTTTGATCGATACAAACAAAAACTATATATAGCCGTGATGATTAATTAATTAGAACCTACTAAGGTAAAGAGAGAAAGAAATCCGAGAATCAACAGACTTATAATTCACCATCAATTTAAAGGGGAACTTCATTTCTTGCTAGTTTAATTCAAATTTTATCTGAGCCGTATTTGTTCCACCTCAGAATTTGCTGGTAAGGAAGGAAAGTTTGTTGATGAGAGTGTAGTCTCCATTCCACCTCAGAATTTGTCAGCTTTTTTTGTCTCTAAGCAGTTTAATTGCTAATAAACCACACACCATTAATGCACAATTAATATATATATATATATATATATATATATATGCACACACGGACGCAGCACCACTCATGTGTGAATCTTTCTTTCTTTTTCGATGTTTATCATGAGTGTAAACGGGGAGGAGAATTCATGTGTAAAGTAACAGCGAAAATTCTTGTGTTACTAGCTAGAAGCTAGTTCTAGAAAAGGCACGTCATATACCTGGTAATTTATCTTGCATTTCCCTGTTATTAATTCACCATATATGTTATATATATATATATATATATATGCATTTTGCAGAATTAAACAGATGCTCAATAACTCAAGAAATTAAATTTCTCAATTCATTCACTCAGGAGCTAACTAGCTTGCTTCTGTAGTTAATTAACCAGGTCCAACCTTAATTTGTTTATATATCCATGAATCCATCTATGTTCATTATTAATTAGTGCACAAGGGTTCTATTCATATATATGCTTTATCTATATATACAAAAGTGTTGTATCTCTGAGCACCTTTTTGAATTCGTGCAAGTGTGTCAGCACCCGGCCCCCAAAACTGACTTGATGATGAGGAATCGATTTTTTGCCAACGAACCCTAAACCTCATTTTTTCCCCTTTCGGTTTAAATCTAAAGGTTTTGTGTTTACCAGCTGATCGATGGATTGATGAATTGATTGTCATTTTATATTAATTAGCTTCCTCATTTTCTTGTTTAAGTGTTTATGAACTTACATGGTTTCTTTCTGACATAACATTAATTAGCAGATTTGGTACATTTATGTCTACCTTGCTTAGTTTTGCTAGATCCATATGATATGATGATACCATTTCTATTTTTTTTTTAATTTTCTCTTCTTTTTCTTTCCCCCAGTTTGAAAGACGAGCAAGTTGTTTATTTGTGATTCATCATGACTGCTGAGCCCATTTTAGAACTTAGGGCTAGCATTTAATTTTATAAATCAAACATATATATAAGGTATACCATTTTTTCTGGCTGCGATCTTGTTTGTAATTTATGGACTTTTTTGCAGAAGTTAATCCACCGAAGTTCTCTTGAAGTAGTACTGTTTATAATTATAAGGAAAATGATTGATTCAGAAGGAACTAACAAAAGAAAATTTGGATCAGACAAGGTGGGGCTTGCCCTCATGAGTTCCTTAGCTTATGGAACCGAAATCTCTAGCCATGACGGCTCAATCAGTCAAAACATAGCCACTCGTTTTGGCAACCAACACTTGAATCGTTTGGTGATCAATCCCAATCCATTTTGCTTCGCAGCTGTTCCGAGCCCAGTTTTTCACCCACAAACGACAACTAGGCCATGTTGGTTCATTCCCTATCATCCCATATCAGTTCCTAATTACCCAAAACATAGCCTTCAGGTGATCACTGCTGGTAGCTCATCAAATGCTTCTGGTCAAAAAACCTCCAAAGACTCTATTTTTGAGATTCCTACTCCTAGTACACTAAACTCGAGCTTGCCTTGTCCTGACGACCCTTCAAATTTTCTGAAACATTGTTATATCTGCAACAAGTCACTAGAAGGGGAGGACATTTATATGTACAGGTTTGTTATAATATCTCCAATAATAACACTGACAAGTTCTTATGAATTATTATAAGATGATCATTAAGATTTTTGTTTTTTCTGTGGATTTTGGCAGCGACAATGGATTTTGCAGTGAGGAATGTCGAGAGCAGAAGTATATCAGTGATTGCGCAATTTGATGAAATTAAGCTGAAGAGTAGCCATACATTTTGTTTAATTAATAAAATATAAGCTGCGCTTGTGAAGGCAGTAATCATTAATGATGATCATAGTAGTGCTTTAATTAATTGGATATTAATGTAGTTGAAGGAACTTGGTTCAGTCGTGTAATATTTTCTCCCTATTTGCTACAACTTCAATTTGGTAACTAAATGGAGAAAAGTTGTATGAGCCTATAAGTATATTATATCACATATTAATAACGAAATTAATTAATTAATCAGAATCAAATAATCATTTATTTTAGCTAAGTTGCACTTATCAATCAACTGGTAACACCATGTAATGACTATCAACGTGCTTATTTCTCGAGCATATATTGTTACTTAACAAAAATTTTGTGTAACACTAGTTTCTTTATAATTACTAATTCCTAATCCTATGGTGTGGCACAAAAAAGATAAACAACATATGCCTTTTACTGTCACATCTCTCATTTTCCATTCTACGTACCACATCTGATACTACAGCAGTACCAATGGATGGTGTTAGAAACCTTTTGTGTATGTTAGTTAATTAGCTTGAAATTTTCTCATTGAAAAATAGGAGGTGTACTTGTTTGAATCAATTGAAAATGTAGCCCCTATTCCTAAATTGTTCCTTTATTTAATGATATATATATAGGATTAATTTACATGTATAGATAAATGTACAGAGAGGGTGTGAAATTACAAATTTACCTCATATTGTGCAATAAAAGGAAAAGTATTCACATATTTCATAAAGTCAACCCGTACCACAGAAGTTTTCGCGGGACATTTTCATTCATTTCATTTATGTTTTGAAATAATTACTATAGTTACATATTGGTCCTTCTATGGAATCTTAGAGCATCCACATTGATAGTGTTAAAGTAGGTTGTTAGTAGAGTTGTTAGTTAACAACTAAAAAAACAACTTACATTGGTAGTGTTAAAGTAATTGTAAAAAACACTTAATTTAAAAAGTTGTTAGTTTATTGTTAAAGTTAACAATAAACTTAACACTTTATGTGATATTATCTCTTTTTTTATTTTAATTAAATTGGGATTGACTCACCCTTTGACTATCAAATTGATAATTAATTTAACACTCTTAGTTAGAATCACCAACGTGGCACATATTAATAGTTCAATTTAACTTGTTTAGGTGTCCTTTAACAATCACTAAAAACTCTACTTTTTTATTTATGTTGATAGTTAATTTTAACACTAGCAATGTGGATGCTCTTATGATATCTAATGGATTATATTGTAGGATCTCATTAGACACACTAAGATGTATACAATGAAATCCTACCATATAATCCATTAGACACCATACATTGTGTCTAATAAACTCCATAGAAAATTTTAGTTACTTACAGATAACCTAGTGACATTAAAATGGTATGAGTTTCGCAAATAAAATTTGCCATCAATAAATATTATTTATTCACTTAAAAGTAAAAATATTTTATGAATATTCAAATACAGCCTTTGTCAGTGAAATTCAATCAAAATCATGACATGGCCATCTTGCACACATAGGTTGTGGATAAAATGGTAAAGAAAATCCGTAAAGAATTAAATCAATGACCAAAAACACCTCCCATTTTTCCAACAAACTACCCAACCACAATTTTATTTCATTTATTATGCTCCTCGCTTCTCAAGTCACATAGCTTATATTTTTATTATTCAATTTTAATTTTCGCTCTATAGCAAAAATGATAATAGAAAATTTTCTTTGTTTCAAAGAAAATAAATGATCATAGAAAATTGATTGAACTAGTTTTTAAGTCAAAATTTAGGGATTTTTTCTTAATAAATGTAGATAATTGATCAGATCTAACTACTTGAAATTTGTTAAAATTCACATGATAGATTGATGGACTACCGAGCGGATACATATATATTAAAACACCGTCATTCTTCGTAGAATCTTCGATTTGATTATTGAATATGGTTGTGGCTTTTGTAATTAGGGTAATTTATACCTAACATCCCCAACCTTTCAAATATTAATAGATCGCGTCCACGACCTTTATTTTTTCTCATGTGGGTTTTCAACATTTTAAGAAGTCCCCGTCTAAGTCCCTGGCAACGGAATTCGTCAATTTCCTCCATTAAGTTAGAGGTATTTTTGGTAAAATACAAAAAATAAATATTTTAATTAAAAAAAGAAAAAGAAAAAATGGGGGAAGGGGGACTCCCTCCTTTTAGCCGCCGGAAATGACAACCAAGGGCTACCATTTCTGACACCCTTTTTGGTTGGGGGAAATAGTTGTCGAAAATGGTAACAAAGTGCTGCCGCTATTTTTGGTAGCCAGAAGGGGGGAGAGTCTCCCCCCTTACACTGCTGGTTTGCTGTCATTTTCAGCAGCTAGAAGGTGCCATTTCGGCAGCACAATGGGGGAGACTCCTCCCTCCCCCACCCAAAAGGCTGTCAGAAATGGCCGCCCTTCATGCAGCCAAAAGGGGCGGTCTCCCTCCTTCCATTTTTTCTTTTTTTTTAATTGAAATATTTTTTTATATTTTGCCAAAAATACCCCTAACTTAATGGAGGAAATTGACGAATTCCGTTGCCAGGGACTTAGACGGGGACTTCTTAAAATGTTGAAAACCCACATGAGAAAAAATAAAGGTTGGGAAAGTTATCTATTA
>CAVNYN010282223.1:0-23880 GCA_963692815.1 Nyctanthes arbor-tristis | reverse complement strand
GCGGTTGTTGTTTTCGTCGCCGGTGAGGGTTCTGTCGACGTGAAGTTTGGAATTAGGGAAGAATGGGGCTGAAATTTCACAAGTTATGTCTTCTCTCTAGAATTAGGGTGACAAACGTGTTTCATTTTAGGTAATTAATGAAATATTGTTTTTTCCTTTTTTCCATCATTTATTATTAGTTGGCAATAGGGTTTTTTATTGGCTAACTTAACAGCAATTTTCTTGCCACATGTCTTCCGTTTGCCAAATCAGCATTTTCCATCCATGTCATTTAACGGATGTCTCTTGAATGAGTAATGATAATAACTTTGTAAAGTTTAATGGGTAGATAACGACAACTTAAAGTTCAATGAGTAATTGAAGACATTCTATAAAGTTCTATGAGTAACTAAACATTTAACTCGATCAAAACCCAGTAAGCAAGAACTGGGGAAGGTGGCAAAGTCGTAAATCTCCTACATTTATTTAAGAAAAATTAATTAATTATTTAATTAATAATAATAAAGAAAATTGAAAAAAGAAACAGCATAAGTTTAATACAAGACTAGTGCGTTGCACGTGTTTCTAGTTTACTTTTCGCTCCAATTCGCGTGAATTTTATATTCAAAGTGTTTGACAATTCATAGGATTATTTATTTAGATTATAATATGTAGTATCATTTTATTAATTTTATTTTTTTCAAAAATTAAAAGTCAAGCCGCAATATCTTACTTTTTACAAAAAACAACAAATAAAATGATGTCACGTAACAGATTATAAACTAATTTATAATCTACATAGTTGCCAAACACATTGATTATATGTATATATTTTTTATTTTAAACCTAATACAATTTAATATTTTAACATTCCAATAATTAAATCACGAAGACAATGAGGCATTGACAAATAAATGTAGCAGTCCCGATTAATATTAATATTTATACTAAAATAGCAAACTATTCATTAATCAGTAACTACTTCACTTCTGAATTCCACAAATCCATAGCTTTGATAAGCACTTGTCATTTTATCCTCGAGAACATCATTCATAAAATGCCACTCTTTGGGAGATAGTCAGCAAGATTTCCCAAAGATTTAATGCAGATTAAAATCGTACATTCTGGAGAGAGGATTTAAAGAGTCACTAATCACTATCATTTTTTTTAACCGAAACCGAATAGAGAGTCATTCATTATGATTATTATAAATATACGAGACCAAATTACTTCGAATAGAGAATCCTTTGGTAGCTTCCCCTCTACTTGAGTGAGTTTTGGAGGATTTATCAGATACTCAACAAGACAGAAACATCCTCAAGACAACATTTGACATCTTTAAATATTTTAATATTCTACCACTAAACTTCTCAAATTAACTACTCTACTGATTGTAGCTATAAAGCTCGAACCACTTGAGACATACATTGGAGATAACAAATTTATATCTCTAGCTTTCAGTGAACTGTCCCAATAGAGCATTTACAACAAATAGAAAGAGTTGTAAAAATCCCTTAAATAAAACATAAGTCAGAACATTATTGTAATTTTAGGAATGAAATTTATCAAGTTTGTAATAAATAAAATTGTGATAACATGCTAAAACAATTAAAGATACATGGTAACAATGACAAATTAGCTTCTCTAATATAATTTCTTTGTTTAATTTTGTTAGTGCACAATACGAACTTGAGCCTATTCTAGCAATTCCAATTCCAATTCCAATCACAAGCCATCAATGTACTCATGAAGTGCAGCAGTGCCCATTAGATTTACAAGGCATCAACATTTCAAAACTTCAAGGAGTAGAATGACTAAATAATAATGTCCTTGCATGGTATCAAATATGGCCTTTCTTCCTTTTTCATCATTTCACACATCTGATTATGATCAACAAAAGCACTTATTAGCACCAAAAATCTGCAATTTTTACTACAAAATTCCAATATTTATACAACACATCAGTTTGATTATATATCATTTAGCAATAACATAGGTAAATTATCTAAATAAAGTAAATCATTATTAGCCAATAGTTGTCAAAACATGAAAAATTCTAAGGAGATATGACATCTCCCTATAGGACTCGTCAAAACATACCTCAAACTCTACACAATTTATTAGAGAAAAAAAGGGATAGAGAAACATCATTGTTTTTACATGTTCAACTCTATTAGACAAGTAATAATGCTATCATTTTTTATGAACAAATATAACTAAGTCAACTTATAATAGAATTCAATGAAATTGAGAAAACATGGGGGAACTATAAATTCTCAAATAAATCAAAAACTAGCTCAACAAAACAATTTGAATTCACCATGTGATTGTGATCTCATAAAATGAATTTTTCAACAATTTTAAAAGCCTCAATTAAGAGTTTACGTATCATGAACAAAAGAAAAGAAAGCTAAAAATCAAATACTTTTAACTTATATAGAAAAAAAATATTGTAACTTATATGGTCTTTTAGTTGATTAAGTGAAAGCATTTATTTAAGAAACATCAAAAAATTAACCCCGAAATTGCTGTATATATCAAAGTTTCTTTAACAGGAAATTGGTTTCTTGAAACCCAAAAACTATATTTCAAAAAATAAACTAAATCTTTTATTTATAATTAGAAAAACAAAAATCAAAACCAATTACTCCATAAATCAAAAAATCCGCTAAGGCCCATGATATGATGAATTGGGGGTTCTTGATCTTAATTCTGGAGCAATGTCGTTTTCATCGGCTTTGGGTTGACAGGATCAGGCGGTGTATTTCTGAGTGCATGTTCTCTGTTTTGGTCAATGGTCAGTTGGCTGGCTTTTTCCCATTCTCCAGGGGGCTTCGTCAGGGTGATCTGATCTCTCCTGCCTTATTTGTTATTGCTGCTGATTATTTTTCACGTCTGCTCAGTTAGCAGTTTCAGAAGCACAGTATTATACAGTATCGGCATGGGGGCTCTGATATGGTTTAGCATCTTGCCTTCGCTGATAATATTATTATATTCGCCAATGGCTAGAAGAGGAGTATTGAATATCTTATAGGAAGTATTCAGCAATATGAGGGTGTCTCTAGCCAGTTGTTGAATAAGGGCAATAGTGCATTGATTCTACCGAGGCAAACATCTCCAGCAAAGATTCATCGGTTTGAGCAGTGGACTGGGTTTTAGCATGGTTCACTTCCTATCACATAACTTGGTGTCCTCTTATATAAGGGCGTTAAACGGATCTTCTTATTTGACGACTTGACGCAGAAGGTCTGTATTGGATTTCTGGATAGGCGAGCACACTATTATCTCCAGGTGCCAAGATTACTCTCATGCGTTCTATTTTTTTTTCTATGCCGCTTCATCTTTTTCAGATTCTACATCCTCCTAAGGCTGTGTTGAAGTAGTTGAAGAGTTGTTTTGCTAAATTTTTGTAGAGCTCTCAGGATCAGAACCACTGTATGCATTGGAAGCGATGGAAGGAGTTGTGTCGGCCTCCTAAGGAAGGGGGACTGGGCTTTAGGAGATTACAAAATATTGTTGATGTTTTCTCCTTAAAGCTCTGGTAGAGGTTTCGGCCCCAGGATTCTCTTTGGGCTCAGTTTTTACTAAGCAAATATTGCAGGGAACATCACCCTTCACAGATTCATCCATCTTATTTACCCTCTCATGGTGGGAGTACACTTTTGGCCAAGATTGAGCCTCAGATTTTTTGCAGCATGGTAGGGGTCAGATATTTTTTTGGCATGACTGCTGGATGGAGGATACTTCACGTCCACTGTAGTTGCCCTCTCATACTCATTCTACAGCCAGAGATTGTGAGTTTTTTGATGATATGGTTGGGATTTGGGGCAAGTTCATGGGGATAGTGCCTCTACATATGGCATTACGTATTGTTGGGGTGCTATTAAATACCATGAGTTTAGATCAGATACTGTGGCGGCCCACTCCAGATGGCAGCTTTACTAATAGGTCCACTTGAGAACTAGTTAGACAGACTTGTACTAGACTATCAGCATATGGTGATTTTTGGGGTCAGACTGTTCCTGAAACGATGTCTTTCTTCTACTAGCAAATATAGCAGGGTCTTATTCCAGTAGATTACGTGATTAGACAGCGAATTCATGTGTAGATGCCTTCACGTTGTCAATGTTGCTCTGAGGTATTGCTCTGAGGAGGAGACACTGGAGCATGTTTTCAGTGGCAGCCCAATGGCTGATAGAGTGTGGCAACGTTTCTCCTCAATCTTCCAGGTTTCTCATCCTGTGTCTAACGGTATTCAGCACCGTTTTCAGATATGGCGGTATTCTGGACACGCAGTCAAACGGGCACATTCACATCATTGTGCGCTTTTTGTGTTTTGGTTCTTGTGGAGGGCGCGGAATAATGCAAAACGCAGAGGCATAGCTGTTGATGCTAGGGAGATTATCTAACGTGTGCATCAGGCTATATTTTTTCTTCACATTGGCAAAGCACTTCACTTCACGCATTGGAAAGGTGACACTGATCTGGTTTCTAGGTTTAACATTTCTATTTCCTCTCTCCCTCCTCCCCCTCATGTTTTGGTTTTTTGGCAGAAACCATCTGTGGGATTTCAGAAGGTAAACACAGATGGATGTGTTATTGATGGGACAGCTGGTAGAGGTGCTATTATCAGGGACTCCAGGGAGCGCTGTGTGTAGCGACTGAAAACTTTAAACGCGTTTTGTAAAGTCGCTATAATCTCCCGGTTAACTTATACGAATTTTATACTCGTGCTTGTCTAGTTGAAGTACTTAATATAAAGTTCGATTTAATTCTAGACATAACCAGTTTATTTTAAGCCCAAATCTTAATAACTTCTTTTAGTCTAAATTAGTTTACTAAGACTCATTTTTTTACCCGTTATTTCAGCCCAACTTCTCAGCCTATTAAGCCTCCTCTCTCCAACGCGCTTGCACTCCTTCCATCTTTAACCAAATCATGTATCAATCGTCCCGTGTGAACACACTATTGATTACTACAATTTTCAGCAAGAAGTCCATTATCAGCTTAAATCACGTCCCAAATCTGAATCATCCTTAAATCAAAAGACAAACAGATTCAATTACTCCAGTTTTCCTTACTCATCTCTCCCCAAATCACAGTATAAATGGAGGCATCATTCACTATTTACATCCACAAGCAAAAACATTCCTCACAATATACTCAAAACAAACTCCTGCTTCTTGCAGTAAGCTTCTCTTGAGCTCATCACCACCACCTTCATCGCTGTAGCACCACCATGACCCCGCCACTGCCACTGTCACTGTCAAAACCAGCCCCTAAACTCACTATAAACCCCTTTCTAAGTCCGACCCATACACTTAGGAACATAGTAACACCATTACCATCACCCCTCATCGCCGGAATGCCATTCGATTTTCCATCGATATTCCGCAGCAACACCCGCCCGTATCTCTTTGTTCCTAAATTGGGTTTTGATGAAATTGGGGTTTAGTTGGGTTAAATTTCAAGCCATGTATAGAACCCCTTTCACCGGAAATTTTATTGCCACCGTCACCTTCGATCTCTGTCACACACACAGCCATTTTACTCCCCTTCGAGCTCACTGTTTCTCGATTATCCTGGTTCCACGAATTGGGAGAGAAAAATGAAATGAATTGTTATTTTATTTGATGATTTTTGCACCTCAGGTCTCCAAGTTTTGGTATACTCACAAATCAGTCCCTATATTTTTAATCTTAGTCATACAAGGATTCCAATTTCCAATTTAACCTTTCAGCCCTACAGTTTAGCATTTACCTTTTTAGTCTCAGTCCTAAACTATTTCAGAATTTTAATTTAGTCTCTAGAGTTTATATTTCTTTTCCATAAAGAATTATTTTCACAATTCTAAGATAATTTATTTTCTTTTGACTAGACGAGGCGTGAGTGTAATTAAGCAACTTGAAGACTTTTGCTCAAATTTGAAAAAGCTTCTTTGAGGTAGGTTCTTTGTTTTAGAAAAGCTATTTATTTAAAACATGTGAATTTCTAGTTAACTTATGTGTCAATTATGTGCATTAAACTGTAATTATGAGAAATATGTAATATGCATGAGATTAATTATTTTATACAAAGAATAAGAATATTTTACTTAAGTATGAGAACTTTCATATTAAATGCATGAGAACGTACATCTTGAATGTACGATTTTATCCGAGACATGAGATACTGTATTTGAGAATTTAATTACATGTTTATATGTGTTATTGCTATTTAAGTTGATTATTATATGCGCTGAACCTACTGAGTATTTTTATAAAATATTCACTCCTTTCATAAATTGGTAAATTTTCAGATTTTGGAGGAGGCGCGTATGGTGGTGGATATTGAACAGTCATTTATTAAATTCAGTTTAATTTGAGAATTTTATCGTCAAAACCTTATATTATTTGAGTTGAAATTTTATGTAGAACAAATTTTATTGTTTATCCAAATAAAAATTTCTAAAATTTACCGTTAATTTTTGACATTCAGATGATTTGAAAAATTGTTAGAAATGTTCAACTAACGTTCCGGACATTTAGAATTTCGGTTGTTACACTGTGTTTTTGTGCGTTTTCTGTTGATTACGAGGCTTGTATGATTTTAGAGGCTGAGCTTCGAGCTATCCTTGATGGTATATTACTGGTCAAGTCGCTTGGTATATCAGATTTATAGGTAGATGCTGATTCTGCGGTCACTATCCATTGCATTCTTCACAGATGCGGTCCTTGGAATATTTAGATTATTATTGGGCACATTCAGCAACAACTGCACTTGGATATAGTGTCACGCCCCCGCTAAATTTACAATATTTTCCGAATATCTTATGGAAATTTTCAAATTTTGTAGCGGAAGCTTTTATTCAAATATCGGAGACGGGACGTGCGAAACAATTCAATTTATCTTATCTTACAGAGTTTAATAGACAAAGATAATTTTATAAGTTAACAAATCGTCAATCTTTTAAAGAAACATTACAGCTAGATTTTTCAAGAAACTATATAGAACACAAGAAGTTGTATTGATAGATATATTTTATTGATTACTAGGGTGTGTCAAATCATTAAAAAACTTTTACAATGAAAAGTAGAATTTAAATAAATATAAAGATTATATCTCTCTATTGTCTTATATGTTATAAGATGTAAAACATATATATTATAGAGATGTGCGTAAAAGAATTAAATTCGTGATAGTTTCAAGGATATGTTTACACTACATGCACAACTCTACCCCCATTCGCGAGCACGATCCAACTCCCAGCTTGCCATACTTTTCAATTGTTATAACTCCAATTATCTAAAAAAAATGTAATAAATAGGGAGTGAGTACAACATACTCAGTGAATAACATAATCCTTTGATTCACCTTTCGTTTATAAAACTCATTTCCAAGAAAAACCATTGCATGTACAAAGCTTTTCAATGCACAAAAGGGCCCTATCAATAGTTAAACTACTACCCGTGGTGCGCGCCAGATTCATATCAATTCAATTAAGTGGATCCACAATGAACCCCGGTAGACCCATACCGAGATTCCAATTCAAAACAAACACCACACTAATCTTCCCTATTCCGGGATCATTGAATAGGTCATAGTGCAGGAAACAATTCAGAATGGCTAAGGCCATACAATCACAAAACAATTCAAAACAGGTAGAGCATTAACTAGCAATACAAATGCAATAAACCAATCTTTCTTTCAATAATAATGCACTCAAATCCATGTTTGTCTCATCAAAATCATCAATCAAATACACACTTATCTTATCAAAACTTTATGCATGTAGAAAAGGAATCAAAGTATTAGGTTACTCACCTCAAATATTCTTCGAATAATCCACGTGAAGAAGTATCCTTAAAGCCTTGATATTCCTCAATTAAAGTTATTTTTCAAGCTATAATCGTTCTATATATGGTAAGGGACTCTTTTCAAAGGACAAATAGGTATTTTGGCGGGTTTTTATTGGTTTTCTCCTTCCCATGGCTATTTTGGACGAATTTTGGGGTTCGGAAGAGAAAAGGGAAATGGTTTGGAAGAGAAAATGAAACTCTTAGCTTCCTTATATAATATTTAGGATTTAACCAGTTTTAATAACTTTTGAGTTCCGCCAATCACGTCGTGACAAGGGGTGCCAATCACGTCGTGACAAGTGGCGCGATGTGGCGCCGCACACTTGGCGGGAAATTGCCCCAGAAGTCCTTTCCCTTGCATTATCTCTCAATTAAGTTCACACTCTTTAGTTCATGTCAATTTAGTCACTACACTTTAGTTTATGTTAATTGTCAACCAAATTCTTTCTTTACCGTCAATTCAATAATAATCTTCAAGCAATCTTACAATAATATTCAAGTAATTCTTTCAAAACAACAATTTCGTTGCTTACTTTAATTTGTAAAAATTTTCGGGATGTTACATATGGACAGTCTCTCGCGTATTTTTCTGTGAGGGCAATCAGGTTGCTGATGCTCTTGCTTCTGACGACAGAATAGACAGGGTTACACAGGGTATGGGTTTCATGCTCTGCCTTCAGTGGCCCGTGGACTTCTACAGATGGACTGTCATGGTTTTCCCTCAGTCAATGGTATATAGTTTAGTTTAATTCTTTATTTTTTGAGTCATGTATACAATTACTCTAACTATTATTTTATTTTTTGCTCTTACTTATTCCAATGTTAGTGATGCAGTACCTCCTTATTTACTACTTTCATTTATTATACATTCAGTTAGAGGTTAGGTTTTATGTCCCTTTCTTGATTGTACCATTTATTGAGGTATTAATAAAAATAGTAAAGGGATTTCAAACCCCACTGCCTAGGTAGGACGGACACCTAAAAACGACGCTATAACCTAGTTGATGCTTTAATTATAAATAAAAAAATAAAAATAAGAAAATAAAAAACCCTTAAAAACAATCCAACTAAAGTAGAAATACCCACGAAGAAAAGGGACAAAATTTCTTGTCTACCCCAACAATAATGCAATGGAACATAGTTGTACAGATCTTCCCAAATTATTTTTGGGGAAAAAAACATAAAGAACATATAATCTGTATGAGTATGAGAGTTTCGTGGCATTTTATATCCAATTAACACATCTTCTATCAACTACTTCTACAACCATTTGAAATAGAGTAAAAAAGCAGTCCGTTAATCTAACTCTCACCGCATATGTCTTGAGGAATAATAGATTTTATATTGATCAGACGATACAAAATTAGCAAAAGGGCATAACATAACATAAAAAAAATACATAAGTTTACCGCAAGGCTAACTCATACTAAAGGCTAAGTTTCTAGTAAGAGCTCTAGATTTCATACTTCAAGGCAAAATAACTTTAAATCTGAAAAAATTTTAACCACCAAAAAAAAAAAAATTTAAGCAAGGGCAAAACAAGCTCCACATCTGAAAATAAACGTCCCAACTATGAGTAATTCTCTTGTTTAATAACCGAGGAAAAAAAAGAGATTATTAGGTTTTCCAACTAAAAAATAAAATCGAAAAAGATTGAACAAAAATTACTGTCAAAATCAACAAATTACAGTAATTGAATGGTGATGGATTTCTTCAACACATTCACAAACATTACAACCAAAATCAACAAAAATTCTTCAACCGTTTCACCTAAGTGCTAGCAAACAAACTACAACACCAACACAAATAACTAAATCATGCAACCACAAAGCAAATAAACCTAAAATGATTGAAATCCAGATTATATTACAATGCCAAAAGAGACAAGAAAACTACCAGAAACCAATCGCTAAATCTAGAGAAAGGCAAAAAAAAAAGAAAAAAAAAGACAAAAAGTCCTATTCATACCCGTACGACGACAGCAATCTGGAAGCCCTCTAGAACCATATGGAAGAATTAGAAGCCATGAACAGCAAAATAAAACCGATTGCAAGAAGAAAAGACAAAAAAAGTCACTCAGAGAATATAGAAGATTTTAGTAAGAGAAAGAAAGAACGATAGGAGAGAGAACGGCGTAAGAGATAGCTAGGGTAAAATGATATGAACTCTGATTTCTACGCTATATATCAGGGGAAAAATGGGAAAAGAATTAAAAGGTAAAAGCAACTTTCAAGGTCCCGGCAATAGAAGAACGCCGTTGTTTCTATGGAAGTGTTCCAAAAAACAGTAACGGAGCTCACGCTTCTATGTAGGAGATGTATAGGAATATAGTATGATTTATTTAATTAGACTTATAATATCATTTAATACGATGTATATATATATCGGTAATAATGATCTCCACTAATGATTCCACAAAGGATCACCAGCACCACACGATAATTAGCCTTACTCTCTAATGTGATATCTCAATCTCACATTGTTTAAGTAGAGACTATGATACCAGTTTATAAGTTAGGAGACCAACTCCAATTGATATGAGGCTTTTTTAGTGAGAACTCAATAGCAAAATCGTGTGTGCTATGCCCTAAATGGATAACATCGTGTCAAAGTGGAGCGAGTTATTGCAGATAGTATCAGAGTATAGCCTAACCAAGAGTGTGGCCAACGAAGACGCTAGGCTCTCTTAGGTGGGGTGATTGTGGCCAACGAGGACGTTAGCCCCCTTATGTGGGGGTGATTGTGATAACCTCAATCACACATTGCTGTAGTGGAGAATAGAGAATATGAGACCAATTTATAAATTAAGAGACCAACTCCAACCAGAAGTGTGGCCAAAGAGGACGTTAGGCCCCCTTAGGCGGGGTAATTGTGATAACCTCAATCCTACATCATTGGAGTAGAGAATAGAGAATATGAGACCAATTTATAAGTTAAGAGACTAATTCCAACTAGAAGTGCAGCCAACGAGGACATTAGGCCCCCTTAGACAGGATAATTGCAATAACCTCAATCCCACAGTGCTGAAGTAAAGAATAGAGAATATGAGATCAGTTTATAAGTTAAGAGACCAACTCCAACTTATATGAGGCCTTTTAGGTGAGAACTCAAGAGTAAAACCATGCAGATTAAGCCCAAAACAGACAATATCATGTCAAAATAGGCGCTTGCATCCACTTATCAAATCCCTAAACTCAATACTCCTGGAAAGTTTCACTGTAAATTCACATTGTTTCTCGGACTTCTATCAATTACATGTGTGGTGCTACATAAGAATTAAGCTTTGGACGTCCCAAATATTTCTTCAATAATAATCAAAAGGTTTGACAATCGTAATTTGTACAAAAGCTGAGTCTAGCCATACTGTTTATATGAGTTAGGCTATATTTTGAAATATGAAATTTGAAATTCCAGAAAAAAATGCGAACATACTCATTCTTCTAGAAGCAAAGCGCTTGCAAAAATCATTGATAACAAGAAAACTGCAAAAGAAACAGCCTCAACACTGATGTGCTATGTCAAATGTAACACAACATTCCGCACTGTAATTAGCTAAGCTACAAACATAGAAGCTGAAGACAAAATTGAGACAATCCGAACCAGGTGCTAGTTTCATTTCCTGAGTGCACAACCATTGGTAACCGTTAACAACATACTTGGAAAGTACTTGTATCCTGTGTTAATTCATCTTACTGATCAATTCATTGATTTGATCCTCACGATTTCCCGAGTCCCCACCATCCTTGAATGGCCGCTTCTTACGTTGCAAGGCTTTTTCAGGTTTATTAAGCTGCAAGGGGCACAGAAAACTGGAAACCTTCTTAAAATTTGGACCGACGTTAGCTATTTCATTTACAATGTCTTCAATGCATATAATGTCATGCTCACCTAACGCCTGCCAAAACAAAAGCAATGTATGAAGTTAGGCATCTCAAAAAGCAACTGAACTGCATGTCAGACAATACAATCCGCAAAGTATGGCGGATACCTGCTCAATAACATTATTGTCTGTCAAAGGAACCCTATTCTTGTCAATTCTTGCTACTCCTTTCTTGTAAATCAAATCCTTCACACTCTTGAGATTAGGATATCTACAAACATAAATAAATATGTTGATTGTCATGTATCTTCTAAGCATAAACAAGAAATGTATTAGAAGAAGAACATCATCCAACAGGAAGGTCATTCTCGTCTCAAAATAACCAAAAACAGGTATCCGAATTTCTCAAAATTTGGACAATGCTTTTGTGCAGAATAACCAAATTTAACTGGGCATATCTATTATGATAAATGTGGAAAGCAACCTTTATGTACATACAAATAAGCATATGATTGGTATTTCATACTCCAATTATCAAAGTCTACGATGCTATTAATACATTAAACATGGTCGCAGTAATGTAGATGATCCATCCACTGGTGGATCTAGCAGTGGGCTGGCACAAGCCAGAAAATTTATCAAATTTTATGTAGAAAAAAAATATTATATATACATTGAGCCGAACTTAATTTTTTTCATTATAGCCCATGTCCCACAAAAAAAAAAAAAAGATGCCTAGATCCCCCTCATTGCTCTGAACTTCCAGCAAAAATATTTAAAGGTTTGTTTACTATTAACCATTCCCCCCTGTACTAGTTGGCTAGTTTCATATGTAATAACTTTCTACTTTATATGATGGTTTCTTATTGATATTAAGCTACTTCAAAAGGTTGCACCTTGATTTGCATTCTCAAAACCAGGTCTTGTTCGTCAATCATAGGAAATCAAAATCGTATCCACAGCTCGACTGAAGCCATAAAATTATTATAGGAAGTTCAATGGTTGGTTTCAGTAGAATGCACACAATCATTATAAACTAAAATGAACAGGGCAGGAAGTTACTCTATAATGTTCTCTAAAAAGTACGTACAACTAAAAATCTAGACAATGCTTTAGAAAAACAAAAAACAAAAAGAAAAAGTCAACCGGGTCAAACTAGGGTATCATCCAACTGCTTGTCCAGAAACACACCGACTATTTGACATAAGAATGCTAGCACACATGTTCAAAAGTCGAAACCCTATCACAGAGCATCTTCAGCTCACCAAAATACTCATTTAAAACAAACAAAAAGTTTAGACAAGATTGTTCCAGTTCACACAAAAATTGCTTCCACAGGAACTAGGGTTGAACAAATGCTTAATGATTACCGTAAGTAGCAAAAATGAAAACTGCAAATTTATTTGGCATACCCGTAGGTCACATAAGGTTCCACTTTCTGCAAATGTTCCATTGTTGCTTCATTTGCCTTCACAAACACTCCACTGAAAATTTTCCTCAGTCTCAAAGAGTACAGAACTTTCCGAGTTTGAGGGTGAATATCCCTTTTTCTGCGAAGGCATAATCATTTTAACATCTAAAGGAAACAGCAAAGGTCAACTATACTAATGTAGCAGTAATTGTCTAAGGAGCCCACCCTCCTATGCGTATGACAAATAAGAGCTTTGAATTTGGTATCTCTGTTGCTCGCCTTTTCCGCTTTCCTCTTTGCTTCATTTGAATGAGATCCATTTCCTGCATAAAAAGTTCCAGAGCAAGTTTTGCTTAGCAAAATTATCATACAGTAATAATCATGAAAGAATAATTGATAGCACCGCAAAAGCCAGTGTCTACATCTCATGCAGGAATTATTGGGCAATTCCAAAGATATAAAACTCAAAAGAATTCAAAATAAAGCATATGAAAATTTGACGGATTTAGCATGGTGTGCTTTCACATTCCCCTCTACACCTGATTTATAGCATATCCAGAATAAGAACAGAGATATCTAACTCTCCAATCCATCTCCTTTAATTGCACTCTGTCATGTGAGCTCAAATATTGTTTAATTTCTCCTTGTTCATACTCATGGCATTAATATATATAAATAATCAAAGTATTCGCACAATAAGCATAGATTAAATGAAAACAGCTCAGTAGTGCAAGTGAAGCACAAACGGAGAAATAGGAAATCTGCTTTTACGAGTACCTTGTCGCGGTATTCCTTGATAAATTGGTCGGGTTTCTTGATAACAAAATTACTAGACTTGAGACGCTTGGCCCTCTCTTCTAACTGCAGTTTTCTTCTGATTGCCCATTCCTCGTTGTTTCTCCTCTTCTTCAATACCACTTCCGGTATATAATTCAAAGGCGCCGTTTCCTCTTCAGTCGCCATGAATTTCTATAAGCCTCTGCAATAACAATCCCACTTAAATACTACATGCAGAAATAGTTAAAATTTGCAGTAAAACAGAAATTCATATCATACGAATTCTCACTGACGCACAATTGAGAGAGCGCAAATGAAACCGCCGGAGGAGAGAAGGGCGGCCGAGGTTTGATGTTAAAACCCTAACACCCCCCCCCCCAGGGAGAGTCGAATTTATTCGTCGAGTCCTTCATCCATCATAATTATTAGTTTACTCCATAAAATATTATTAATATGAACTGAAGTCCTCATTTTATGTGCCTCTTCGTAATTTGAATCCTTTTTGTTACAAATTTTGTTCACACTGTGTTCAAATAAATTAATCCATAGATGCATTGCTCTAGTTCTCTTTAATTAAGAGGATAAATAAATAAATTCTATTTGAATATATAAAATATTTGACAAAATAAACACGTGACTCGTGATCTGTGTTATATTCTATTCGGTCTAAAAGATTGATAAAAATGGTAATAATAGAGGTATAAATTCACACACATACTCTCTCTCTCTCTCCCTCCTCTCTCTCTCTCTCTCGTGCAAGGATAATTAAGGTAACTCCAAACATGTTTTATCAAAATTTTTATTTTCTTATTTTATCCAAATAGTGTGATTCCTTTTTTTTTTTTAAATACAACAAGCGGAGATAGCGGTGGGGAGGGATATTAGAGGAGGGTAGATGTGATTCAAACCCGAGACCTCCTACTCAAAACGTGAATACCTACCAACTATAACACTTGTTCGAATCACCCAAATAGTGCCATTTTTTATTTATATAAGTGATGTCGTGTGCTAAAAAATTTATGCCATGTAAAAATTTTATTGACTTTTTATATGCCTTTCTAACTAATTCAATGAAAACTTTCAAGCATCAACTGATTGACATCTTATGGTAACATTTGTTGGCCTACCACATACAAATTTCTGATACTCTATAAATATTTACTCCACCTTCTATAACCAAATTAAGTATTTTAAAAACAAACCCAATTTATTTATTCATAAATTGAAACATTTGGATTCCAGAAAAAAAAAAGAAAAAAAACCGTTGAATACACACGTTCCATTAGCCATCACCCAAGTGCTAAAGATTTTGAGTTGTGCTATTTAAACAAAAACACATACAAAAATTCTGATAAAACTGACACATGGCATAATCTTTTTTTCAACACATCACATCACTTTACATCAGCACTAATCACTTATGACATCTATCTATTTTGTCACATTTTTTGTCCAATTAGAATTTTCCAAAGATTTTTCCTCCACAACCCCCAAATGAAAACTTATGTGATTTAAAAATGTGTTCCCTAAAAATTTTGCTCCCAGAAAAATAACACGATTTTGTTTACGTATATTATTATTTCTTATTATTATTTGATTTAAAAATTTGCTTCCAAAAGTTTTTAGAGGTCAATCGTGTCTTTTACAATTGAATTCACAACAATGTGAGACATTGTCCCTTGCACGCACGCGCACACACACATATATATATTACCAATTGTCAAAAACCAGTACCTTGATATTTGTTGTATTAGAAGTGCTTAAATATGTTCACATTGCATGATAATAATTATAACTCAAAACTTTGGCATTTTTTTTCATTTTATTTAGGGATGGCAACGGGGTGGGGCGGGGTCGGGTTTGGGTAACCCCATCCCGTTAAAGTTTTCCCTGCCCAGATCCCCGTCTGAATCGCAGCGGGGCGGGGTGGGTTCGGGTGGGGGCAAGGATTGGAAACATCCCCGTTAAAAAACCCAATTTTTTTTTTTAATAAAAACCCGGTAAAAGACACACATTCAGTCACACAAAGCATTTAACATAGAATGGAGCAAGAGGAAAGACTTCAATGCATCCATAGATGAAAATCTATGGCTAATGTAATTAATGTAGACACTTAGTTCCAATGCAATGAACTTCTAAGTTTTAACTAATGGAGTATTCTTTATTCTCCTTTCACTTTTGCTTCTCAGCATGGTGGTTCAACTTCTGGTAGTATCCCCGAAGTAAAATGATAGCATGAAGCAATGAAATGCCATATGCAAATTCAAGAACAATAATATACAAGCTTAAAAACCTTACAGTGCAAACCCTGTCGTTGTTGAAGGGGAGAAGAAGCCGACAATGCTGGGCCGCCCGCAACGTGGTGGTCGGAATGTGAGACAAGGGGGTAGCCGGCGGTGTTCACTTTTCTGGGAGAGCAAATGAGAGCGAGTGATTTGGGTTTTCTGACTGAAAAAAAGGAGATCTCCAAATGACCAAATCTGATGAGTTGCGATGCTGTCTTATTATTTTTTGTTTTAATGTGACTCAACTTCAAGTTTAAATATTAGATTAATTTGATAGAAGTAAATTCCAAGCAAACAGGCTGGTGCTCGTGGTGCAACCCTGTAAGTTTAGGTTCTGAGGACTGAGGCTCAAACCTCCAATTGTCATACTAACAATTTTTTTTAATTAAATATACTAGCTTATGAAGGTTCGGGTTTTTGGGCGGGGCGGCCAAAACCTGTCGCCGCCCCGTTAGAGATTCGGGGCACATCATTGTGCCCCATACCCGTCCCTTATGAAAGGATTCCCCTCCCCGTTCGGGGGTTCCTATCGGGTTTAGGTTTTTGGGTTCATTTTACCATCCCTAATTTTATTAAATGGAAAGAACGTGATAAACAAACTTTATAACCTATACTTAACCAACCAACTAACGCAGTTTTATAGCTTGTTTGATGTTCATTATTTTCCTAATTTATAATTTTATCTATTATTGATTTGACAACTGCTCAATTGCAACCATATATTTCAAACTTTTTTATATTTACAATACACATTCTACCTCTCTGCTCATTATAATTTCCTTATATTTGAACAAATAATGAGAATCAAACAAGCTATTAGAGCATTCAGATTCAGAATGAAAAGGGGCCATGGGTTTGGATTTTGGAACACGTAGTCGAGTTCAATAGTATTTGTAAGTAATAGCTTCTTGAAATGTTTTGTTAAATTAAATAGAAGTGAATTTCATTCCTTACCTTTCAAATACTACCTCCATCTTAAAAAAATAGTCCAATTTTATTTTTTGATCCGTCCTAAAATATAGTTCAATTTTCTACATTCATCCTAAAAAAAAGTCCAATTTTCTTTTTTCACCCACCGCAAAATATAGTTTAATTTCCTTTTCAAAAAGTAGTTGAAATATTAATTATATTATATGCTCTTATTTAATATGTATAGTTATCAAATCAACCAATAAAATATATAATAGACAAATGATGTTAAAATTTTCTTTTCTAATATTATTAATTAAATAGATTTTTCGTAATTTATGTGAAAAATATAACATATCCACTAAATGACAGAGGCAGTATTAAGGATGATGGAGGACGACGCGACTTCATAATCCAGTCACGACATACCACATCACAAACAAAATAAGGTGAAATTTGAAACCAGATCGTGGTGTTCAATGGATAACAACCCCTAATACGAATATGTTTGATACTCTTTATTTTACTAATTTATAATTTTACTTATCATTGATTTAACATTTAATTTGATAACTATTCAATTATAACCATATATTTTTCACTTTTTTACATTTCTAATACATATTATATCCCTCTCTTCATTATAAATTCTCCACATTTGACAAATAAAGAGCATCAAAACATTTTGATTCTCATTTTTCTTCTAATTTATAATTGGGAAATTTTTGCATTTCGTCTCCAACCTTTGCCAATTTTAATAATTTCATCCCCAACCTTTTTTTGAAGCATATAGGTCTCCAACCTTTCAGAAGTACACACAATAGGTCTCTCTTCAAGTTTTACGTTAAAACCGCCGTTAGTGTGGGGGTATTTTCAGAAATTCTTGTAATATTATAATTTCCAACCTTTGCCTAATTTAACAAGTTCATCCCCAACCTTTTTTCACCACCATAGCTCCCCAACCTTTGAAAAAATAAGCACAATAGGTCCATCTTCACTTTTTCCATTCAAAATTCTGTTAACTGATCCACATGCACCACACGTGAGGGTTTGGTTTAGAGGTATTTCCTGCTATTCTTAATATTTGATACAATATAAACTTTTAAAACAATCAAACGATCAAACTCAGACTTCCCGTTTAGTTTGATTTAAAAGTATTTCTGGTTATTTCTAATATTTGGTAAGACTTTTGTTTGGTGTATAATTAATAGATATTTGCCTTTTTGTTGTATTCTTATGTGTTTAAATATCTACATTATATAATGGACTAGGTGGTATCCAAATTTGTCTTGGATTCGTAATTTTGATAGTATCCAAGACAAAGTTTGATATCACCTAGTCCATTATATAGGGATGACAATTTAAACTGACCCGACTGAGAGCTCGTGAGTCCTAAGTCCAAATAGGGCAAATTTTTCCACCTATCATGTTGCCTGGGTGGGTCAGTTCCAGGTAAATCGGGTCACAAAGCATGGCAAGTCACGGTAGATCTGAATTGCCCCGCCTCGTTTAAATTTAAAAAATTAAAAAATATATTTAAAAAAATGGAAAAAATAAAAATTTCAAAAAAAATAAAAATACATAAAAATATATGAAAAAAATAAAAAATATATATATATATAGATAAATCTAAATAGGTTAGTAAACGGGGCAAAAGCCCCCGACCTGATCCGCCCGAATTTAGCGGGTCTCGGGGCGGGACGGGGCAAGGAAAATGTTTCACAAGTCGGGGCAGGGTGGACCCGATCCGCCCTGAATCCGACCCATTGTCATCCCTACCATAACGTAGTCGGGATATTTAAACATAAGAATACACCATAAAAGACAAATATCTATTAATTATACACTAAAGGAATAACCAGAAATACTCTTAAACCAAACTAAACGTGAAGTCTGGGTTTGATCGTTTGATTGTTTTAAAAGTTTGAATTGTATCAAATATCAGGAATAGCTGGAAATACCCCTAAACCAAACCCTCACATGTGGTGCACGATCAGTTAACAGAAATTTAAATGGAAAAAGTGAAATGAGACTATTGTGCTTATTTTTTCAAAAGTTGGGGACCTATAGTCGTGAAAAAAATTGGAGATGAAATTGTTAAAATAGGTAAAAGTTGGGGACGAAATATGAAAATTTCCCTATTAAATATTATAAGAATTTCTGAAAATACCCCCTCGCTCACATACGGTCTTGACGGACATAAAGAGGGACTTATTGCGTGTATTTTTAAAAGGTTAGAAACCTATATGCTTCAAAAAAAAATTAAAAACGAAATTATTACAATTGGCAAAAATTGGGGACGAAATGGGAAATTTTCCCTTTATAATTTTGGCTACCAATAATTTAACATTTCAAATCTTTTTAAATTTTCAATACCCATCCTACCAGTGATTTCATCACATTTTGACAAATGAGCATCAAACAAGCTCTAACTGGTTAAATTACAGCGATTGCGTTCTTATCAATTGAACTCATCGGATTGCACAGCAAAATCTCATGTGTATTGTGGCAGAAACAATCAAAACCACAAAGCTTATAAGAAATCCAACTTCCTGATTTAAACAGACGACCGAATACCAATTAGCTTAAACAATGATATACACAATATGAAAATTTAACGAAGTAACCCAACAAATTTCGCAGTTATGACAACAGAACATCATAAAAGCAGAGTTCTAGACTTTCATTGAATCAATGTGGGTAGAAATGCAGAAACGGCTATTCGTTTCTACAACCCTAATCTAAACATAGACATGTAGTTCCTAAACGCAATAACAAAGTTACAAAACTTATTCAAGAGCTAGTGAATTTAGTCACCGCCTTAGTCCCTTCAGAAACAGCATGTTTGGCCAACTCTCCCGGCAGCACCAATCTCACGGCAGTCTGAATCTCCCGAGAAGTAATGGTGGGTTTCTTATTGTACCTGGCTAATTTGGAAGCCTCCTGAGCCAATTTCTCGAAAATATCATTGATGAAGCTGTTCATTATACCCATCGCCTTACTGGAAACGCCGATATCGGGATGAACCTGTTTCAGAACCTTGAAGATATAAATCTTGTAGGTCTCAGTACCCTTCTTCAACCGCTTCTTCTTCTTGTCTGATGCAGCAGCAGCGCTTTCTTTAGGCAACTTCTTTCCAGCCTTGGGCTTCTTCTCCGCCGCCGGAGATTTCTCCGCCGCGAGCTTCTTCTCCGCCGGTTTTTTCTCTCCCTTCGATGCCATTTCCCCCTGTGCTTCTATTACGGAATTTGATCGACAGAAGATTTAGGGCTGTTTGCTATTTATATAGAAACTGATAGTGGATAAGGATTGGTGAATTTGGAGTCACGCGGATCATGCTCCGTATCCATTGATTGATATTATCAACGATAGAGATTTGTGGCAACAGATATTGGTAATACGAGAAATATTTGCTTTGCAATATAAGTCCTCCACTTTACAAGTCATTAAAAAATATATCCAATAAAATAATGCATGTGACAATTTGTGAGAAATTTTTTTTTTCCCTCTTTTCATATGGCAAACTTGTCATAAATTTGTTTTGAAACACACTGTTTTTTTTTTGAAGTATAGTTAAAATATGTTGTAATAGTACAAGTATGTATAGATATATATATATATTTCTATAGAAACACGGCGCAAATAAATTAATAATACAAACTCATCATATAAATGAGACTATAGACTATAAATAAATATAGACCAACACTCATATAAGAGGAATCGAATTTGGGACATCTAAGTATCAGTTCTTCAATCTTAACTGCCTAACCAAATGGATTCAGGCCCCCATTGGCAAAACACAGTGTTGGTTGAAGGAGGAGAATTTTCGTGTTTTACATTATTTTTTTATATTTCTTAACTTTTATTTTTTATTACATATTTTAGTTAATCCCAGAGCATTTTTGCGTTATTGAGATGGATGCACAGCTAGTCATCAATGCTCTATAGCACACCGAAGTAGTAGATTACTCCAATTTCGGTATGGTCATTGAAGATTGTCGGCTCCTTGCCAATGAAATCCTAAGTCTATTAGTTGGATTAAGAGATCGGTCAACCAACTAGCACACACTAGCTAATTAAGGCCACAAGCTATTTGTCTGAGTCTTGTTAATGGTCTTATTTTCTGCCTTGACATGCAATTTTGATCAAACGCTAAACTTTTAGCGGGATTTGCCGCCAGACGTCCTATGTGGCGAGACATGCTTATGTCGCTTATTCATATCAAAGTTTTATGTTTCTAAAATTTTTTATTTAAATAATTGTTAGACAAATACACACCTGTCTTCAAATCAAATAATTATAATTGTCATATGTAGTATAAAAAATAAAAATAAATAAAATGGTCACATGTCAGTGTTATATTTGCTTGCCTTTTTTCGAAAGTACAAATCAATCAATAAACCAAGGGTAAGGTCTCCAACCTTTACAAAAAATAACAATTTCATCCCTAATTTTTTTTTAAAGTTGTAGGTTCCTAACCTTCAAAAAAAGATGTACAAAAGGTCCATATATACTATTTTTGTCAATTTTCATTGTTTATTTTTCGGTAAAGACAATTTTATCTTTTATTTAAATAAAAAAAGAAAAATTTTATTTTGATCTTTCTAACGGTTTATATTTCATACGCTTATACATACTCATCTGTATTTCATTTTCTCATCCACACACTTGACAAAAGCTATACATACATATTGATCAATATATTATCTTTTTCATTTACTTACCTAATATCATCACCACCACTAAGTCATAATTATTTTAGGCAATGAACAATAAGTAATGATAATTAATATGTGATTGATATTCAAGTCATAAAAATTAAAACTAATTAAAATGTATAAATTTTCTTATGAAATGAAAAAAAATTGAACGTTTGAATTATTGGTAAAAAATGAAGGATTTCTTTCCATTCTATTTCTGCTACAACCCTCTCATTCCAAATTTTTACGTCTATATATAACTAAAAAGAAAAGGTGAATCCCCCATTTTATTATTGTTTGAGGCAATTTAAGTATATGCCTTAAATTTCTCCACTCCAAAAAACCGTGTGGGAAAAATGGTTGTTGTACTAAGAGTAATTAGTCGGAGAATGCAATATATTTTTTCATTCTTTTATTTAAATCCTTTGAATTTTTTAAAAATTTTTTGTACTAATCTCCTTTTCTTTCATACGACTAGGGTAATATTGTCATTTTGTGCATATTTTTGAAAAGTTAGGGACCTATAACCTTGAAAAAAATATTAAGAATGAAATTGTTACTTTTTATAAAAGCTAGGGACATTTTGTGAAGTTTACCCATAAAATTATGACACCTGATAAATTTTAAACCAAAAGCAAATTTAAACAAATTTAAACTAGATTCTCACCCATTTGTTACATGGAAATAATAAATATATATAATTATTTAAAAAAATAAATAATATAAAATTATATATATTTGGGTATAGTGGAGTTTTATAAGGTTGCTTTGCCTACCTAATATAAGGAATAATTAATTTTTTATATCAACCAAAATAATAATGAAATTTTTTTCTTATCACGTTAATGTGACTATATTTACAGAAAATTTTAATGTGATTGTTATCCTTAATGTGACATCCCAAATCTTATGGACCAAAAATCAAAATGGAATAGTTAAGTCATGGTCAAGATTGAATTATTTAGGTCAAAGTCCAAGTCATCAAAGGATTTAAGAGAAAGAATTAATTCTTAAAGGACTTATGGGTAAATATGATTATCAAGGACCAACTTATAGCAAAGTAATTAGTTGAGGGACTTTGTGTGCAATTTCCTATATATATATATATATAGAGACACACACACATATGATTGTCTTGCAAATGGGAAAAAAAATCAAAACACACACATTGGAAGAACCGAGAGAAAAACAGTGAGAAGAGAAAGAGTCGAGGAAATTCAAGAGATGAGGGACAGTGGAGCTAAAAAAAAATAAGAAAAAAAATGCAAGGACTGGGAAGCTAGCCACGAGATTTTGGAAGTGAGTTCTTGATAAACTTGGGCTTCATGGTTTAAGCTTGGTTTGAAGAAGTAAGTGGAGCTTCTATTTTATGTCATGATTAATTTGGGGTTTTTGATATATGGCTTGATATAATAAATCCTAGAGGGGGAAAATATTGAGTTGTTGACATGGGTTAGATTTATTTGAAAATTTTTGAAAGTCATATGTATGGTATGAGATTTTAGTTTTAAACTTATTGAAGATGGATTTAAGAAAATTTTATAGAATTGATTAGTTGATTTTGATGTAGTTTTATTAATTTAAATGGTGTGAAATTATGCTTAGAGATGAAAATTGAAATTATTATACAAGAAGGTTCTGCCCTTCCCACTTTAGGAGGCTTTGGCTGACTGTATAAGTAGAATTTTAACAAGATATAAGTTGGAAAATGATCCTCTATGAGTTGTCTATCATCCAAAATTTGAATGACGCCATTTGGAGGCCCGTAGGAGTTTTTATGATATGTTTTGTGAGAAGTGTGCAGGGTTGACCCGAGAACAGTTTTCCAGGAAGTAGAGGAATATTTGATATTGCTAACATATTTTTCTTGGGGTCAATTTCATATATGAGGAACTTATATAAGTGTCCTACCTTATGGGAAAATTTCATGAACATATGATACCGTTCTTGGGTATAACATGGATTTAAATGTGCACTGCCCAAACAAGAGAATTCAATTCTTTCTTGAAGAGTTCGATCGAGTTTTGATCCAATAAGTGGTGCACATAATTGGTGGAAAAGTTTAATTAAGAGTGGAAATGAAAGATTAATTGGTTATTATTATGATAGCATAATCTTTAACAATTATTGAGCTTCTTATTTGGTATATAGTGATAAA
>CAVNYN010282221.1:0-12563 GCA_963692815.1 Nyctanthes arbor-tristis | reverse complement strand
TTGATGTATGCGATGATTTGTACTCGTCCTGATATTGCACACGCAGTTGGTGTGGTAAGCAGATTTCTGTCTAATCCGGGCAAAGAACATTGGGAAGCAGTAAAATGGATTATGCGATATCTCAGAGGAACTTCTGATTTGTGTTTGGGTTTTGGGGGAGCTCAGCCAACTTTGACAGGGTATACAGATGCAGATATGGCAGGTGATCTTGATAACAGGAAATCTACATCTGGGTACTTGTTTACTTTTACAGGGGGAGCTGCTTCTTGGCAGTCTAAGTTGCAAAAATGCGTAGCTTTGTCTACAACAGAGACTGAGTATGTTGCTATCACTGAAGCAGGAAAGGAGGTGATATGGTTGAAAAAGTTTCTTGAGGAACTCAATTTGAAACAAAGTGAGTACGTCATTTATTGTGACAGTCAGAGTGCTCTTGAGTTGAGTAAGAATTCTATGTATTATTCTCGCACCAAACACATTGATGTCAGGTATCATTGGATTCGTGAAGCAGTTAATGAGAAGCTTCTACAGTTGGAAAAGATTCACACTGATAAGAACATTGCTGACATGTTGACAAAAGTGGTTACCAAGCAGAAGCTTGAATTCTGTGCCGACTACGCCGGTATGCATTCCAAGTGATACACTTGAAGTTTTGGATACCTCCCTCATGGACTGGAGGGGGAGATTGTTGGGCGGGTCCAGCCCATGATGTTACCCAACTTAAATACAAGACAAAAGTTGGAGGATGAATTATATAATTTAGTTGAATAAAAGTAGAAGCCTCGAGGGATACAAAATCCTAGACCAAATAGGATTTGGTTTGTTTAATATAGTTATATATATATATATATATATATATATATATATGTGGAAGAAGGCTGGAAAAAAAGTGCACGGAAAAAAGCCACGAAACAGGAGTGGAAAAGAAAACGAAAAAGGAACACGGAAACAGGAAAAACGAAAAAGGACAGAGGGGTCACTGTGCATGGGAATACCACAAACATATATGCACGGGAATCGAGGAAATATGCAAAATTAATTCATCAAAATTTTGACGTCAATCTTGTGTGAAGGAATTTCGACTTTTATTCGGTATTCGACTTCTTCACGTGGTGGTTTCTCCAAGTTAATTCTTGGAACGGAGTTAGGTGATATTTTTCTTCATCTCGTGTTATTGATTATTGGGTTCCATCTATTGTTAGATGAGTTATTTGTGGTGCCAAGAATATTGTTCTTGACGGTGTTGCGTGATTGTGGTAGTGTGTAATTACCTCTTGATTTAGGGTAATAATCTTGAGAGGAAAAACATTGTATTCCCATTATTATTTGGTGATAGTGGAGTTGTCGGTTTACTCCGTCGATTTTCCCTTCTCATCGGAGGGTTTTACGACGTTAAATAATTTCTGGTGTTATTTACGTTTCCGCACGTATATTATTATTTGATATATTGATTGTCTATTTTAATCACACGGGCTTAGGGAAATTGGTTAAATTCCCAACAAATTCATTACAACTCATAATTCACAAACACAAAGCCAATCTTAAAAAAAAGATACTAAAATCACAAAATCTAACTCCAACAATTACAGTGCCAAGTCTAGTACACTCAATCATTATTTACACAGGAGACCCTCAGATTGTATAGAGACTTGCCCACAATGTTAGGTTTTCCTGAAGTTGACTTCCAGTAGAAATACTTATCCTTTACCCAAAGAGTAGCACAAACTCAAGACATATCCTCTCTCCAATGAGCAAAAAGGTAATTCATGTTTAATTGAAAAAGTGGGGCTGACATACCTTGAAATAGAAACATTCAGGAGCATCCCCAACCTCTTTTCCTACACAAGATTTGCATTATGAAATCTTGAAGTAAGTGGTTAGATTATGTAAATATCTTTGAAATTTTTTACCATCCAAAATTAACTAAAACTTCAAAATCCGCCTCAAGTAATTGCGACAAATTTTCTGCTTCTATTCTTTAATTATAAATTTCTACAAGAAACTGTCTGCACATGTATGGCATCTCCAAGCAATCAGATATTCTTAATTTCATTTATCTTTGACTGCATATTTTTTTTCCTAATAAAATGAATTCTCAGACAAGTTTTTCTTACTAAAAACCGTAAGACTATGAAGCACAACAACATGTAAGTTAAGCAAACTTAAATTTGGGAATTAAAGATTTGACAGAGATTCATCTTAAAGATTTACTCCTTTGAAATGCCATCAAGTTCCTTGTCTTTCTTAATATCTATAATAAAATCACTCTACTTCAAGGAAAACTATTAGAGAATGGAAAAAAGAATAACTAGACTTAACAAAAGAAAGATTATGACATAGCAAATTTGAACTACCTTGGTCATGATAAAAGTTTCCAATGCACTACTCCATGTATCTGCTAGGACATCCATGAATTTATGCTATAGGTGGTTTCACTAGAAGCAAAAAAACTTCTAATTAACTGGCATTTTAATCTACATTTGATTAGGAACAAGGTGGTTCTACGGTTTGATTGAACATAAATATTGGCCCTTTTAATTGCTAGGAAGCATTTTGATTACAAACTAATCACTTGGCATATATTTGACTCTAATGACTAAGAAACTTCAATAATTTAACAAGCTTTCCGTTTTTTCTCCCCTAAACTTAAGGAACATTTCAAATTTCAGGGGAAAAATTACAAGAGGAATCTCAGATTTTCTTGGACATGAATTTATATGAACTCAAAATAATATGAAAGCTACTAATTAATTTTTGTCTTTATCACAACAGAAATATTTGAAAAACTAACACATCGATCTTATAGTTTTCGCAACAGCTACAGCAAAATTGTAAACAAAATTAGGACAACGAAAAGCTAACATTAATGTCATTTGGGGAAAAAAGAAAATGAAAAGAAAACATGACATTTATACATATAACCAAAGAAACTTAGCCAATGTGTACCACGAGTTCGAGTTCCTCCATGTTGACAAGTCTTTTAGAAATTCAATGAAAGCTCTTGAATTTTCAATAGTTCGATGGGAGATTGAAGAAAAATTAGGACTTTTTAGCCCCTGGATGTTGCAATGAACATCGACTAATTGGCAGATATCTTACCCAAACTGTTGCGGCCGTTTGGATGTTGCAATAATTTTCTTCACAGTGAGAATTTGAAGAGAACAAATCCCTAGCTCGAGAATCGATCTGAGCCTGAAATGCAAGTTATTCGAAGAAAAATTCGTATGGGTCTTTTAGTCAAAAAATGAATGTGCTAGGATTGGTGAAGAAATTGGGAAACATGTGAACAGAGATTCAAACTCAGAGTTGGAAATTGCAATAGAGAAGACGGAGAGAGTGAGTGGTGAAAAGTGAAGGGAAGGATTCCCAGAGTGTTAGGCGCAGTTGAAGACCCGGGAAGGGGTTTCGTGGGTTTGGGGGGTTGACAAAAGAACCTCTAGGCGGCACTTAAGCGTTAAAAAACGTTTCTCAATTTTCTTTTAATTTTTAATCAATCTAAAGCTATTAAACATGTAAAATAATGTATACTAAATTGAAAAACACATCTAAAAACATAAATATTATATCTACATTATAATTTTAAGAGATATTATATAATTTAGTATTTTCAAAAGGTAAAAGGTAGATGATTCCTACTTTATATATGGGGATTAAGTATTATAAACCCCGACAAAAAATTAAAGTATCAACTCTCAATATCATATGATAATTACTAATTACATAGTTAAGATAGCTTCATTTCTCAAATCTTATCTAGCTCTTTATTGGACTCCAACTCAGTATCTTATTGTTCATCTAATTCATCTTCAGTAGCATCCGATACAAAATCATCTTCGCCAGGCTCTCTTACTTCAAATTGATCATCTCTAGTACTCCTTCTAGGTTGTAGGATCTCATTCTCCACCTAATCATTTTCCTCCTCATCACAATCTTCTACAAGCCAAGATTGAGATCCATTACTGGCATCACTTGCCAATAAAGTCTCCATGTTGCCCTTTCTCTTCTTGTTTCTTAATCTTGCATTGAATTAGACATAGACAAGATTGTTCATCCTTACGGTATCAAGTCTATTCCTTTTCGTGGTGTGTATCTAAAAGAGAGAAAAATTGAAAAAAAAAAAAAGAAGAAAATATCAAAAAAAGATATATTAAATTACTTTATTATCCTCTACAATTAAACTACTAGTTACTCCTTCAAATGCACTCTAGTTCCTTTCACACCCCGATGAACTAGTTATCAAACCAAGTATCCTCTTTGCCATCCACTTTAATTTGGTGTTTCATTGCCATAGAAATCTCACCAACTCACTATAAGATATAAATGAAATACAGAAAATACAATATTAGAAAAGATTAAAGAAAGATTAACTTAAGTTATGAAGTGAAAAAGATTAATTTTAAGGTACCTGGGTTGTAATTTGCATCATTTTTTTCACATCCACTTAAAGCAAGCTTTTTGCCAAATGAAACTTCTCGTTGGATATATTTTGGCAACTTGGTATTTATCACATTATGTTGCATTTCATCATTGGGGAATAACTTTTCAACACGAAGAATCACATTACTTGTAATCATTTGATCATCCTTGATACTTGGGTTCTTGAAGAAGTAGAAGGGATTCAAAAAATAAGCCGTTGTATGAAGTGGACTAGTAAGGCGATTCTTAAGCCATTGTATGAAGTGGACTAGCCGTTGTATGAAGTGGACTAGTAAGGCGATTCTTACTTTTTGCATCAATAATGTCTAAGATTGGCCTATAGCCACACTCTTTCTTCAATGTCTTTTTGATGTCATCCTTTGCTTTAGTAACTTCCCATAAACAAATCCAATTGAAGGCTTCACTTCTCCATCAACAAGCCTAAGCACTTTCACTAGTGGGGTGAACACCCTCAAGCACAACTCCACTAAGTTCCAAAAATCATTAGGAACAACAATAATAAAAGCCTTTTTTCCCTTTGTGATCTTAGACCATATTGTTTTATCCCATTCATTGCTAGTCATCATGCTTCTCAACTCTTGTTTTTTGTCAAGCAAACTTTGCAATGTCAAGAAAGAGGTTGCAAATCCAGTAACTACAGTACTAACTACCTCTCTTTTTGTGTATTTTCTCATCAATGCTAAAGTCTTGTGATGAGAATAGATGAAAATAATAAAAGACTTTACTTTGTAAATCACTTCCTTTAAGGTAGGAAGTTTCGAGATTCCTTCAAGAATAAGATTTAAAGTATGTGTGGCATATGATGTCCAAAAGATGTTAGACCTTTCTAATGCCAACAAATTCGAGGCGGCCATATTATTAGAGTCATTATCGGTTACAATTTGAACTACATTTTCAACCCCAACAAGTTCAATGCACTCATTAAAAAATTCACATATGTATTGACCGGTGCGAGCATCATTTGAAGCTTCCTTTGTTGAAATGAATGTAGTCTCCAATTTGCAATTTACACACAAGTTCATTATGCGTCTTCTTTTTCTATTACTCCATGCATCGGTCATGATTGAACACCTATTATTTTTCCACTCCTCTTCTTGCTTCTTTAGAGTTTCTTTAGTTATTTCCAACTCTCCCTTGAAAAGTGGCTCCCTTAATTGGTATTGAGAAGGACGAGTGTAGCCGGGACCATATTGCCCAAAAGCTTCAACATATTGTTTAAAACTATCATTATCAATGGCATTAAAAGGAATTCCACTTTCATAAATCCATCTTGCCAAATATTAATGAACTTCTAGTAACCTTTTTTGGAAATTGTATCATTAATATTTTGTTGTCTAAATTTCTTGCCTACACCCAAAGAAGCATTACTTACCTTGGTAGACTTTGCAAATTGATCCATGGGACAAACTTTAGTTTGTCTTTTCCTACTCCCTCTTTCAATTATAGTTCTTTTTCAAGTAATTCACCATCTACCGTAGGCAAGGATATGTTAACATCATCTCTCAATCTAGCTTCATGTACTAACTTTTCTACCTTTCTAGATTTAACTCCTTCAAGTGCTTGAAGACACTTGGCCTTTTGTTTTTCACTTGCTTTAAGGCATGCTCTACTTTTTTTCCTTTGATCCCGGTTGCATGAATCTTATGTCTATAAATCCCTCCTTTAGTTACTTTCCTCACACAATAGGCATTTCACATTATAAAGATTATTGGAATACACCAAAACCGCGGTTTCCCATCCAATATCACTAGAATCCCTTTTTAGATTACTAACATTCGTATGACTTGATTCCTCTTCCTCCATTGCTTCCTAAACAAAATTAAGCAAAAAAATGTTAAGATATAATTTTCTTATTTAAATTATACTTATAATGACAAAAAATGGTCAATAATAAATAAAAATTAAACACTTTAGTATTCATCACTTAAAAAACAAGAAATCCTCTGTTACACTTTTTATCAAACACTTGGTGGCCATTCATAAAGTGTCATAAACTCAAAATAAAAACACGACTAAAATAGTCTTGAAAGTAATAAACAATGTATAAAATATATAACTAATACAAATACCAAACATTTCAAACAAAAAAAATAGTATAAAGAAGTAGACATTTTACAAAACAAAAACACTACTAATGTGCAAACAGAAAACAAAATACACAATATCATAGGTGAGATTCACTTATCACTAATATATAAAAGGCGGAATTCTTGTAAAACGTTTGGATTCCAGCTTTATTCCTACTTTTTTATTTTAATTTCCAATTTGCCCTTACTTCTTAATTATTATTCCTCATTTACTATAACAATCCATTAATTATTATATTAAATACAAATTAATTAATTAAGCTAACATATGTTATCCTTAAAACTAATACTTTTAGTTATTACATTACATCTTAAAAAACTTATATGTAGAAGCTAAAATAATGTGAAACTTAATAAACATGATTCAAAACAATAAAACACTATTAGGCATGAACAGTAATAATTATTTAATTATTTTAGTTTAGCACAAATATAATTTCTCAAGAAACGTGTTTTTCTTTAGCAACATGCACAAATAATTATTTAATAATTTTTAGTGTACTATTTAATTCCAATATCAAGATTAATCTGTCGTCTTTATTGCGTTTAATTTCAATTCAATTTCAAGATTAATCTTTAGTGTAGTATTTATTGTGATTAATTTTAATTTTAACAATTATTTCAATAAAAAGTTTTGAAATTGAAATTGCAATTGTAGTTCTTATCCCAAGCCTCTTTTGAAACAAATACTGTGATAAATTGTAACTCCTATTTGAAAATTTTTAATATCAAATTCTATTTTACTTCTTACCCAACATTGTTTAATTCATTAATTTTGATTAATCTATTATTTAATTTCAATTCTATAATTTATATTTATTGTTTATTGTGGTCAATTTTAGACAAAGCAAGCATATGTCATCTCTTCAAAGTAATATTTTATAAATGTATTATTTAAATAATACCTTATAAAAAATCATAAATGATTATAAATCTTTTTATTGCATGCAATAATCATACAATAAATTTAAATATATTTAAATATTATGAACACCCATAGAAACCAAATGGTACAAAATTATTTATTTTATTGTACTAAGTTTCTGTATATTACATTATATGTTATCATACAACGTACAATGCATGTTTTAATTACTCGTTCTAGAAAGTAGGAAGGTAGGAACCATACAATATTCACCAAGAATATGAGGAATTTTACATCCCATCGCCTCTTTTGTATTGTATCAACATTCGCGGGTGTTCTTTTTCAAATTGTTCAAGACGTAATTAAGCGTAATTAAGCTCGCTTAGGCACGCCTACGCAGTCAACAAAACCGTTGACTGCTTTTTTCACCGCTTACCCTATAAGCGACGCGTGGAGGTGGCGCTTCGCACTTAAGCACGCTTTTTAGAGCACTATCAACAAGTACTACACTATTTTTATCTTGAAGTGACTGGATTTCAAGATTTCAAAGTAATGGATCAAGTTCTCAAATTTTGAGTTTTCAAAATGGTTAGCATGCTACTCCATCAGAGAGAACAGAAGGAAAAGTGAGCTTTTATGAAATATGATTAATGTAAAAAGAGAAATAATTCTCACTCTGTGATTAACATGATGACTTTGTTTGTGTATATTAGTTAATACTAGTTAATCCACCCATGCGTTGCACGAGTAGACAAAAAATGGTAAAAATATATCTATTTGACACCTAAATTATGAGCACCTATTAATAGGTAGATCAAATAAGTATGCCTCCTAAATTATGGCGGACATCTTAATCAAAACTCACATAGAAAATTTTATAGTCAACATGATAGCATTAAAACACGATAATTTGATAAAGGGAAAATAAAAGTAAAGTACATTTATCTTAATCAATGATAATTTTGCAAATTATTGAAAAATTGGAAAAATACTAATTTATATTAAAAACAAATCTCTATATCTATCAATGTCACCATTGCTTCACACAACCATGAAGCTCTTACTTTGAGAATTCAACTTGGGATTTTCATTTTCTTGCTTCTTCAACCTTTTTTGCAACATTAGCAACAACATAAATATTCTCAGATTAAAAATATGAAAAGGGGAAAAAGGAAGGTCAGGGTGATGTGGGAAAAGAATGATTGGTAGAATCAAGTAATCAGTACAGAAACCTGTTAACTACAAACAAACATAATTTGAATTAGAATCTACCTACGAATTATTATTATACTATTAAAATAAACACCCACAGAGGCTTTTTACATATCAAAATAAAAGAAATTAAAAAATAAAAACATAAACATGAGATAGTATTATTCTGCATCAAATTTTAAACTTATTTCAACTTGAAATAATATTATATGTCAACTTGTTCACAAAAGTTATCTTGCACAAACTGGTTAGCTTGAAATAATACTTTATATCAAGTTTTCTTTCCCTTCTTATTTTATTATTAAGAAAAATAATATTCTTTCTATCATAATATGATATTTTGGGCAATTGATATTATCAATTAAATCTCAATGGTCACTCATTCATATTTATACGTTTGAATAATAGAATGAAAAGAGGAAAAAGATCTAACTTCATACGATAGCAATATAAAGCTCTAGATTAAATTGTCACAATAAGTTATTAAATGTATTATCCAGTAAAAAAAAATAATTTGTGAGCTTGTATCAGTCTAGCCATTTTACATATATTATGTAAATGAAAAGAAATTGAAAGAGTACCAAATATTTAGAGCTTATAGGCTCTTCAACAATGATTTTGAAGTCTTTTCTTTTTTCTTTGTCGAGTCTTTTCTGAGTGCCTTCAAGTTTAGCTACTCCATGCATCAAGGAAATTATGGTTCAAAGACCTTTGAGTCATCATGGGATTTGCAAAAACCAAAAAAATCCATAAAATAATAGAGCGTACGTGCGTGAAATTTGAAGTGAAAATCGCTGAATGATTGAAGAAAAAAAGAAAAGTTACATGTGAAGAACCACAACCCAGATTATCGATTAAAACAATGATAGTTCTACTCTACTAATGAATGAAGATAATTTGAACGGGAAAAAAATAAATTGAAGCATTAGGGATTGAAGTAATCGAATCAATCATAGATTCGATTAATTGAGATTTAGGGTAGCGGATAGAAGAATTATGGATTCAAAAGAGAAAAACGCGGAAGTCTGAGAAGGGACAGTTGTAGACGAATATGGAATAAAAATGTTAATAAAAAAAACTTGCCATAAATAAAATCTTTACCGCAGAAAAGCTTCACTGCAAGAGTGACCGCAGAGCAAATGGACGAGAAAAAAATGAAGGCACTTAAGTGCCTTTATTATATATATATATATTAATAGATTATTAATTATAAGTTACTAATTAATATTATTTGAGTTATGGAATTAAGGATTAGTAACTAAATGATATCCTTTTCAAAAAGAAAAAAATTAACCAAATTATATCGGAATTAATTAAATGAGAAGAAGTTCAAGTAGTGAACAATCCTTCATTAAATGGAAAGTAAGCGGGTGATAATATCGATATACTAAATTTAAATTAGAACGGGTTAAATTCACATATCGTCCTTAAAATTTGAGTCAAGAATCTTTGAGTTAAGAATCGGCTGAATCTTTGTTTCAACATCTTGAGCCCCCAACCTTTTATAAGTTCGCACGATAGGTCCTTTTTGCAGTTAACTTTCCAATAAAATTACTGTGATACTCTTAACTCTTTAATTTTAAAAATAAAAGATTTAAAATTATTAAAAATAATAATATAAAAAATGAAAACACCTATGAAACGAAAGTTCTTAGAGTACAATTAGTATTGGGGGAAAATCCCAAAATTTCCCCCCCCCCCCAACAACCCACTTTGTTTGCTTATATTAGTATATATTATTAATTATAAGTTACTAATTAATATTATTTGAGTTATGGAATTAAGGGTTAGTAACCAAATGATATCCTTTTCAAAAAGAAAAAAAGTAACCAAATTATATCGGAATTAATTAAAAGAGAAGAAGTTCAAGTGGTGAACTATCTTTCATTAAATGGAAAGTCAGCGGGTGATAATATCGATATACTAAATTTAAATTAGAACAGGTTAAATTCATATATCGTCCTTAAAATTTGAGTCAAGAATATTTGAGTTAAGAATCGACTGAATCTTTTTTTTCAACATCTTGAGTTCCTAACATTTTATAAGTTCACACGATAGGTCTTTTTTACAGTTAATTTTCTAATAAAATTACCGTTATACTCTTCACTCTTTATTTTTAAAAACAAAATATTTAAAATTATTAAAAATAATAATATAAAAAAATGAAAACACCTAAAGTTCTTAAAACACAATTAGTATTGGTGAAAATTCCAAAATTTGGGCCCCTCCCGCCGACAACACATTTTGGGTCCCCACCCCAAAACCCAAACAGTGTGTCAAAATAAATAGAGGAACTTATTTTTTGAGGTTAGAAAAAACCTAAATAGTGTGTCATAACTTATTTTTTGAGGTTAGAAAAAACCTAAATGAGGTGTGAAGGTTTTTTCCCCTCTCTCATTCCCCCAATCTAATAAAATACTATTATTCTCCATCTTCATTTTCCTTTTAATTTAATAAATACTGCCATGTGTTTAATTCATATTCCCCTACTTTTTCTCCTTACATCTATATATTAATTAAAATAAGAGGTGCTGTGGTACAATTTGACCGCAATTTTCCAGCCCAAAATGCTTCAAGTGGGGGTTTTTTGGTCATTTTGATTGTTTGTGGTAACCAATGCTATAATTTTGATGTTTATCTCTTCTACTTTTTGGTTTTTAATTTTTGAATTATCTCATCTTCACAATTCTATCTTATCTTTATAATTCTATGTTTAAGTTATCTTATCTTTATATTTTTAAATCTTCCTTCATTTCAATGTGAAAACAACAATCAAGAGTAGATTTATTCAAAAATTTGAGAATTGATTATGATATCATCATATCACATGGGTCTTAACGCACATAAATAAAGTTAATATAATTGATGCTTTTATGAATTGAATACTTATATCATACAATAAAAATTAAAATAAAATATAACTATACTTGAAAAAAATAACTATTAATAATTAAGAATTTAAAAAAATAAAATTAAAAAGAAAATAACTACCCCTCTATATAGTCTTCTCCTTATACGATATCAAGTTTTTAATTTTTTTAGTACATGTGAGAATCTAATTTCTCAAATCTTTATAATAAGTTAAATTATTTTAAATTATTCTTTCTGTGCATTACACGAGTGAAAAATTAGATTGGGTTAATTGTTTTCAATTTACTGTACATTATATTTATTGTAAGATGATGTCAATAGAAACAAAAATTTATTTTTACTTATTATTTAATATAATTTATTAAAACTAAATATTGATATTTACGTAGATACTTTGATAAGATGTCTAACCGTATAACGGACGAGTGAAAATCTAGTATTGTTTAAAAATAAAATCCCCCCACCCCCCGTTTTTCCATTCGCTTTTTCTCTCATAGTAATTTTGCTCTTATCGTCACGGTTCTTTTCATTTTGGATGATTTGATAGCTTGTTGATGGATCATGATGGCACGAAGTTTGGAATTTAGAATCCTACGGTCGGAACCACCGTGAGAAAGCGGTATACTAAGTCTCTATTCTCTTCTGTGTCTCTCTCGAAACGAAACGATGGAAGTTCTGCTAGCAGTCCCTTCAATTCCTCCGTTGAAATGGAAGAGTGTCAGTTTTTCTTCCCACAAAAATCGTCAGGATTTCATTCAGAAGGTTAATTTTATGGCTTTCACATGTCTATACTGCAATATTACTTGTTTAATTAATATAATTTTTGGTCCCTGTTAATTGCTTTACTGGCGTTTTATTGTGTAGTAAATCCATGTAAAACGATAGAAGTGTGGAGATTGGGTTAAATATCTTTTTAAATGGCGCAAATGAATTGAAATTAATGTCATAAGAGGTTATGATTTCCTGTTGTTGAGTTTTCATTGTATTCATGCTACTGTGTCCTTTAACAGAGGAATTGCTACGGGAAACATAAAATTTGTCTGGACTGGAAGGGCGCTTACATGGAAGATGCTTCACTCGTGCAAAGTTGGAAC
>CAVNYN010282220.1:0-54955 GCA_963692815.1 Nyctanthes arbor-tristis | reverse complement strand
AGCATGACTTATGCCCCGCTAGTTCCATTGCATTGCCTGAAGCAAATATAACATCTCATCATGAACTGTGGGAACAAATTTAGAAAGACTCAGACAAAGCTCTAATAGTTACTGCACAAAGCATCCAATAATAATAGCTCATCTAAAATGGAGCATAAAAGGGCATTGAACAAGTACATATCATACGATAAAATAACTTGTGGATCTCTACTAATAGCCGATCAAGTGAAAAAGAAAAGTGGAGAATAATTTTCTTGATTATGCAGGTCAAGTTGTTGTGACTCACTTTAATATCTCCAACTTATTTGCCAACTCAAAAGGGAATATTGACAACCTGGTTGGTGGTTAATCATAATAGATTGTTTTAGTTGATAGTGCAATATGGTCATTATCTTAGATGGATGTTCGCATGGATTAAATGTGGCTTGTTATTGACCTGGTCATAGTAGGTGGTGAGCATGTTTCAATTTATTCAATAATATATGGTTGTTATCGTTTCCCTAGATTTTAGTTTAGTGGGTTATTTGCTAGTCTTTATATTAAGGTATTGCATTTTGTATCTAACATGTTGAATATGAAAAGAATTATCCATTCACCATATTGATCTCTTTCTCTCTAAATTAATCTTTTTTTTTTAAATTATTTTGTTCTCCTTCTTCTCTACTACAAATTCTATCCACATCAAAAATGTACTTTATGGAATTAACATTAGCTGAAAATAATATTAAGACTATATCAAGTGCATCGAACATCATCAAAAGCTCTAGAAGAGCTTGTATTATTTTGACAAATAATACTAAACTGTATATTGATGATGCAATTTACTTGAGTGAATTTAAGAGAAATTTGCTATAATATTTTTACATAAATTCCTTTTTATATGGTTCAAAGCAGATAAAGAAAAAAATTCTTGGCACTACCATCTAAAATGGATTGCATATTCATAAAAGAAATTGAGACAAACCATGTTGCGAACTTGAAATTCATTGACCGAAAGAGCTTTATACCTTGGCATGATTGATTTGGGCATACAAAAGCAACTATGATGCATAAGATAATTCATATGGGAACAATCTAAAGAATCAAAAGATTCTTTAAGAAAATGATTTCTCATTCAGTGCTTGTGCGTAAGACAAGTTAGTCATTTAACCTTCTAGTATGAAGGTTAATATTGAATCTCGAATTTTCTTAGACAGAATTTATGGAAATATATATGGGCTAATATACCCACCGTGTTGACAATTTATTAATTTGGGGTATTGATTTATGTTTCTACTAGATGGCTCCATGTCTGCTTGATTTCTATTAGAAATGCAGCATTTACTAGGCTACTTGCTCATAGAATAAAATGTCCAATTCCAAAATACTCAATCAAGAAAATTTTCCTGGATAATATTGGTGAGTTTTGATATCAGACATTTGACGATTATTGCATAGCAACTAGAACTGAGGTTGAATATTTAGTTGCTCGTGTCCACACTTAAAATGGTTTAGTAGAACTATTTATTAAATGTCTTTAATTAATTGCTAGACCATTGTCTATGAAAACAAAACTCCCAACTTCTAATTGCTATCATGTCATATTACATGCCACAGTGCCAATAATTTATCACCACAGCATGTCTTTAGTTGAAAATATGATGTCTCTTGCTTAAAAAGTTTTAGTTGTGATGTTCAAAAACAAAATTCCTTGTTAAATTGGACCGAAAGTTCAATATTATAAAATTTTTATTATTTGACATGACTGATTAGACCATATTGGTTTATTAATGATAAGAACTATCGAGAATCATATTAAGAATAGAAGATTCTTCTCTTTAAAAGAATTCTCATGTCCTACAAGTTTTCAAGCAAATTGATTATTAATCATCACTAGCTATTTGGAGTTGGGTTCCAAATGTATCCAGAAAATATCCGAGGTGAACCGAGTGGTCCCAATCACTCTCTATGTAGACCTTCTAGATATCTTACAAATTTGGATAAACTAGAGGTCATATGTCAAACTCGTAACCAGAAGCAAATGAAAATCCTTAAGTAAGAGATCCAAGATAGTTCACAAAAAGTGGAACCCATACTTCTATACTCTGCCTCTGTAGAACTACGTGAGACAGTCAGTTGCTTCTTAGTTTTCCAGGAAACCGAAGCTCCACTCAGAAAAATGTAGAACCCAGTAAGTGATTTCCTTATCTCAGAATAGGATGTCTAATTAGAATCACAGTAAGCAACAAGTTAAAAATTAGACACGGTAGGAAAGAAAAAGCCAGTAGAAAGAGTGCCTTTCACATACTTCAATAAATGTAAGGCCAAATGCCAATGACTGGTGGTAGGATAAGTAACATACTCGCTCAACTGTTGGACAGAAAAAGTAATGTCTAGCCTTGTTAAGTTGAGATAGAGTAATCTGCCCACTAACCTTCTGTATTGTTCTGGATTAGGTAGAGCATCGCCAAAGGTAGAGGTAGATTTACAACCTTTTGGAAATGGAGTAGTAACAGCTTTAACTCCAGAAAGACCAACATCTGTGATAAGGTCCAAAGCATATTTTCTCTGTGTCAAATAGGTGCCATTAGCTGCGTAAGCAATTTCAATGTCCAGGAAATACTTTGCACAGCCAAGGTCCTTGATGGTGAATGCTTGATCAAGGGACTGCTTGACCTTATTAAGTTCTAATTCCTCATTGTGTGTCAAAAAGAGATCATCTACATACACTAAAACAGCCATGAAAAGATCAGCAGTGTGTAAAATAAAAAGGCAATGATCATGCTCGGATTGATGAAAACCATATGATTCCAAGTGTTTACACAACTCCGAGTTCCATTGTATACTAGCTTGCTTGAGGCCATACAATGACCGCTTCAACTTACATACCTTTCCTGGCTGATTAAATTTATAACTTTGTGGAAGCCACGTATGTACTTCCTCATCTAAGAACCCATGCAAAAAAGCATTATTAATATCCCGCTGACACAGAGGCCAGCTTTTAGCTATGGCAAGAGCAATGAAAATTCGAATGGTGACTATTTAGCCACTGGAGAGAAGGAATCAAAATAAACAATGCTAGCTACTTGATTAAATCCTTTGGCCACAAGTCTAGCCTTACATCTCTCAAGAGAACCATCAGCCTTCAATTTTACTTTATACATCCATTTAGAACCAATAAGTTTCTTCCCAACAAACAAATCAATAGGTTCCCAAGAATGATTCTTCTCTAATGCCTCTAGCTCAGTATTCATGGCCGTTATCCACTCAGCTTTAGTACTAGCCTCGTGATAAGAAGAAGGTTCTTGGACAGCAATAAGGTTGGCTAAAAAGCTAGGTATTCTGGATGAAAATTAGATGATTGAATGTGAGGTAAAGTTTGTGGTGAATAAATGGAAGAGTTTGAAGAATAAGTGTTAGGAACAGGTTCAACATGAGTAAAATTTGTGAGGAAATCTTTGCACCAGGCCGGTGGTTTTTTAGCTCTTGTACTTTTCTGAGTTCAGGACCAGAATCATTGAACATGGGAGTAGGTGAAGAAAAATTAAGGGAGGGACTGAGATCCTCAAGACCTGGAGAAAAGTCATGTACCATATCTTAAACATTAGGAAAAGAATTTGAAGGCTGATCTGGAATTCCAGAAACAGTTGGAACAAGAACCGTAGAGTCTGAGTCATTGTGAAGATCAGAATTCACAACTGGCAAGGGAACATGTTTAGAATCAAAAGCAGTATTCTGATATGGGAGAATAGTCTCATAGAAGATGACATCTTTTCAGATAAAGATTTGTTTGGAATGGAGATCATAGAGCTTGTAATCCTTTTGTCTAGTGTTGAACCCCAAGAAAATACATTTAAAGCTTCTAGGGGAAAATTTATCTTTGTGTGGCTTGGTGTCTGTGGCATAACGTAGGCAACCAAATGTTTTTAAATGATGATAAGAGGGTGGTTTAAGATATAAAAGCTTATAAGGGGTTTTCCAATTAAGCAATTTAGTAGGAAGTCTGTTAATGATGTATGTAGCTAAAAGGATAGCTTCAGCCCGTAATTGTTTTGGAAAATTGAGAATTGTTTTGGAAGATTGGATTGGAACATCAAGGCCCTGGCAATTTAAAGTAAATGTTTGTGTTTTCTTTCCACCACACCATTTTGTTGTGGTGTGTACACACAAGATCTCTAGTGCAAAATACCAATGGATGACAAAAAGGATTGAAAATCATGGCTCATAAATTCTGATCCATTATCTGTTCTTATTGATTTAATGGATCTAGCAAATTGTGTAGTTATCAAATATTGGAAAGCTTTAAATGTACTTAGTACTTGCGTTTTGTGGTTCAACAAAAAACTCAATGTACCTCTAGTATAATCATCCACAATGGTAAGAAAGTAATATGCTCTTGATAATGATGGATGTTTGTAAGGTCCCTAAATATCCATGTGAAGTAAAGAAAAAGGCTCAGTAGTTTGAATACTGCTTTTCTAGAAAGGAAATCTTGCTGTTTAGAATATGCACATACATCACATGGCAAAAGTGTAGTTTTATTACAATGTGGAACAATCTCGAAATGCTTAATACCTTTACCAACATATGGCCAAGCCCATTGTGCCAAAGGTGAGTAGAATCAAGTGTGGACTTATTACAAGGAATAGGGGAACTATTTACAGAAATGGAATTGAGTTTATTACTGATATGAATGTGAATATGATATTTCTAGAGAGTTGAAAGGGAAAAGGAATTCTTGTCCAAGATATAAAGTTCCTTGCATACCCATCCAACAGCCAAGAGATTCTTAGTCATAGGGTCCTGTAACAAGCAATATTCATCAAAGAAAATGAATTTCAGTTTGGTGCTCTTGGTTAATTTTCTGACAGAAAACAAATTGAATTTGAATGTTGGTACGTGCAATGTTTCATATAGGATGATGTTTGGTGTCAAATGAATGGATCCTTTATGCTTAACCGTGTTTATGGTTCCATCAAGAAATTAAATTGGTACAGATTCTATAACAGGTGAACGGGAAAAAAGTTATGTCATGGCACATATGGTCGGTAGCTCCCATATCAACTATCCAATTTCCTACTTCTAGTTCTTGAGTAGTACTTAAAGCTTAAATATTTTGAGGGTTTAAAACTGAACCTGAGAAATCCCTAATTGGTGTGCAAAATTCACCATGTTTGATGAGGAGCCTATGCTTTTGCCTTTGAGCAATTTCATGAGCTCTTGCTGCTACTAGATTTACCCCCACTAAAAGGATCTCTCACCTGGTCATTTCTCTTCTCTAGTTCCAGTGGAGTATCTCCCACGCTAGCTGCCACCAGATTCACTTCATTTCCCTTATTCCCTTTCTTTTGATCTTTTAATTACTTGAACCAATCTAGATACCCATGTAGCTCAAAGCAAGTATCCCCGTCATGTCCATTCTTGCAACAATAGGTACAGTACAACAACCTTGTCTCTTCATTTCCCTTATTCGCCCTTGCTGCTTATAGCCTTGTGGTCTAGTCAGTAATGCATTCAACTCTGCATTATCTCCAAAAACAGAATTGAACTCTTTATGCTTTTCAACAGTTTGAACCATGGTATATGCTCTGTTTACTATTGTCAAAGGATCAACAAATAAAATCTTATTCTTCATCTGCTCATACTCATCATTTAGGGCCCATCAAAAATTCCATTAACCAGGTTTGAGAAGTCATTTCTGCCACTAATTTTGCTGAATCACAAGCACAAAGAGGAACAGGGGATAAAAATGCTAGTTCATCCCAAAGTTGCTTCCGCTTAGTAAAGTATTGAGTAACATTCATGTTTCCTTGAGTAATTGATGCAATTTCCCTACGAATTTGATAGAGCTGTGGTCCATTACACCCACCAAAATGTTCCTCAATTTCAACCCAAAGCTCTTTAGCAGTGCTAACATATAGATAAGCATTTACTATCTCTTTTGCAATATAATTCAGCAACCAAGATGTGATCATGTAATTGACTCGATTCCATTTTTCATACATATGTGAATTTTTAGCTGGGGCAAGTACTGACCCATCGACAATTCCCAATCTATTCTTTGCACCTAGGGCAATTTGAACATATCCACTCCAGGCTCAGTATTTGTTACCGGTTAATGTAGCTATAACCAAAGCCATGCTAGGGTGATCCAAGCTGTGTAGCACCAGAGGATCTTCCTCAATTTTCTCGCGATCGTGCTCTCCAACCAAATCAACAAGTTCTGGATCATCTGCCTCGAACCGAGTGTTTTCCCCGCTATTTGTAGTCATCGCTACTTGTTAATCTTGAAGGTAAATCTCAATTTCTGAAGAAAATCGTCAGTGCAGGAAGAAGAATTTACCCTTAAACTCCCCCTCGGAGCTCTGATACCAAGAACAACTTCGAGTGACAAAATAGAGGGAATCTCTCCATTATTATTTATTACTCAATTAAGTAAATGACTTAATGCAAAAGTATATATGTACACGGTTGGAACTAAAACTAACTCAATCAACCAAAACAAAATGACTAACCTAACTACCTAGCTGATGCGGAAATATAGAAAAGAATATACACAAATATACAGAAATATTATGTACATATAATACAAAATATTTCATAGAGAGAGAGAGTAAATTTCTCGATAATTGTTAAAGTCTATTCTTAATCCGATCAACCCACTATCTTTCATATCATAATTGACTCTGAGTTGAATGAAAATATATGCATGGCTTTTTTCTAATCGTGCATTTTTATTGAAAGGTCTAATCATGCATTGTAACTTTAAACGTCCAATCATTTTTGCTTTAGGAAATATATATAATTTTGCACCTGAAACATGTGGAGAGCGTTACTTGACGTGTGAACAGCGTCCCTCTCTAATCGCCCTTAACTAGTCAACCATTTATGTGGACCTAATTAAGGAATCAAATTTTATCATGACGTTTTTTCTGTATAATAATGATAATAATAGACAGCTATTACGTTTAAATAAATGTGTTCCAATAAACTAGATTACCAATTATTTAACTACCGAAAATATCTAGATATCAGAACATAATCGAGTTCCAACTTTTCATATCATAGGTCATATCTTTTGAGTTGTTTCAAAAGAATATCAATCTAATTCACCACTATCTTGATGGATTTTAGTTTACAATAACCCTCTTTTAAAATGTCAAGACTCTAAAAACTTAAGTACAAAAGAAACGGTAAACTATTTCCAAACTAGTAATGCGTCTGTAATGGCTATTAAATTGGTTGGTATTAAGTATATTATTATTATTTTATTCAAACATCATGTTTATATGATTTTAATCAGGCACTAAATGTGTAGTGCCCTTACAGTGTATAAGACAGATAGATTTGTAAAAGTGATATGCTCATCTATATATTAATTAAATGAAAAAAATTGCGGTAAAGTCTTACAACAATACTCCCGTTATTTTTGCTATAAGTAAGGATATTTGGCTCTTTTCAATTTTAGTTGGTGTATGTTATGCGTTAAATATCATATGGGTAATTATATTATCACTACACTTTTTATTTCTTACACCACATTTTTATTTATTTAATTGTCCTTTAAATATAATTACATTAATAACCTTATTTTATTCCGATCTTAAAATAGTATATTTTCTTCAACCACTACATTCACTGTTTACATTTTTTCCCCCTTTTCTTTTTTATCATCCCCTTGCCCAAGATTTATTCTTTCAGCATCAACGGCTATGTGGAACCCGACTTTCTTCCTTGCTTCTCCTTTTCTTGGTGGCTCGTCTTAATTTTTCCAATTTGAGACAATAGTATCATTAACGGACTATTGTTATTAATTTTTTTCATTTAAATTACGAATTTAAATTCAAGATCTCTCTGACGGACGTGTTTGTATTACTTTATTTTTATATCGAATCAGAAGGAAGCTTAGATGACATATTCACAGTAAAAAAATTTTTCCAAATGCAAAAATCGATTTCTTGCCGCATAATCCACGAAAAAAAATTCAAAATTTAATTTATCTACTTGAAAAGAAGATTATAAAAAACTAGAATGCGCATGATGCCTATATTTTCATTTTTCCCGGCAAAAACTTGAATCTATGGAGTGGTTGGATAGAATGTCAGGTGCTCGAATCTCAAATGGATTGTGGTGGAAGTACTTCTTTTCCTTTTCTATTTTTACCTTTTTTTTCTAACTTTTATTATAGATATAGGTTATAAATGTAAACTTATTTGTGGTGTTTCAATTAAAATTTTAAGTTACTTATGGTGAATGTATAATGTGGTATGAAAAATGAATTATTATAGTGGTAATATAATTACTCATATCATATTATCCCTTTGTTTTTTTTTTTTCTGTAAAAAAAATTCTTTTAATTTCCAACTGCCTTTCAATCGGTCTTATCCAAATATCTCTTCAAATTTTACTAGCTATCTTAACTTTTTGAGTTTATCGATTTAAATTTGTGATTTAAATTTGTGATTCATCGATTGCAAATCCTTATCTTTACTCAGAGAAAAAATTTGCTTTTTTTTTTTAGTGAATTTTTTTTAATATAAGATTAAGGTAATTCTGTTTATAAATTCAATTAATAGATTCTTGGCCATTTTATGTGTTAGAAGCACGCAACAATATCTTATTAGAAAAAGGCACACAAAAATCCTTAGTATAAAATATTCTTGATATAGAAATGATGAATAATAATTAAAAAGCACTATTATGAATTTACAAGTGTCTTCGAACAGTTATGAATTTATGTATTTTGATTTAATAGACATTTTTTTCACCAACTGTAATTTAAGCATGGCATTGAAAAAATAGAATATGAGACTTAACTGATACAAAATGTACAGAAAGGCTGAGGATTATATGTGAAATTTACTTTATCATATGCATTTTTTATTACACGTATGTTTAATATTTTTATACGATTCTTCTAATGTTCAATTTGACATATCATTATTAAAAAATTTATTTACAAATTATGTGTCCTAACAAAAAGTTTTGACATGAATAGTTTGACATATCATAATTATTGAGTTCACTAATGTATTGGAAATTTGTGGTAATTTTATTATTTTATAATATTAAGTAATCTTTCGTGCAATGTACATGTAAAAATCTAATATTAATTAATAGATAATATAGCACATAATCAGATAATATTATATCACAACACTATTTGATACCATTACTGCACCATTGGTGCTTGAATGTCGTTGCTCCTTTACAACCCCCACCTTTCTGTATAACATCCCCCACGTTTTTTCATTAGCCCAAAATTTTTTTTCATCCCTTCTAAATTATAACACACTTTTCTTAATAATTTTTTTTCTTGTATGCCCTTATTTAATATATATTTTTATTAGTAAACATGTATAGAAATAAAAATGAACAATAATAGACGAAGGAAGGGGAACATAAATAAAGAAACTAGTACATATGGTGCGTTTGATTACAAGCATAAAATTTACTTAGAAAGAAAATATTTTCTTGCGAATTTAATAACTAGTAATTAAATTTCATAGAAAATAAATTATAAATCGTTTGATTGAAAGTGAAATTCTAGAGAAAAAATGATAATTCCCTAGAAAACAAAGCACATATATCCCCTTAGGAAAATGTTTCCTTGTTTTCAAAGAAAATATGGTCACATGACCAAAATGTGGAAAATATTTTCTCTGAAAAAATATCAATCAAACACCATAAAAATAGGAATTTATATGGAAAAAACTCATTCTTTATGAAAAATCTTTAGTAATCAAAGAAATATTTTCAAAGAGTTTTCCATCTTCGTGCGCTTAATTGACAAAACAAAATTGAAATTCCATAGTATAATCCTTTTAAGTATACTAGATTTTCACCCGTGTGTTACACGGTTAGATATCTTATCAAATTATCTACATAAATATCAATATTTAGTTTTGATAAATTATAATTCCGTTGGCATCATCTTACAATAATTATAATATCCCAATAAACACTATATGACTATATGGTAGTACCATATAGCATATAGACATATAGTGTAATATCATTTTTACTATTAAATAGCATCAATAAAACAAATAAATTTATTTACCCTATGATACACAACAGAAAAGGGACTACATAGTATGAAATGATTGTTAGCTTGATGGTATTGTGTAGTAACATTTATTTTTTAAATTTTTTTATGAATATATTAGATCCTCACGGATTATGTAAGCTATAAAATCATATCTATCATAATAAAAAAAGATTAATTAATCACAAGCAATAAATATGAATAACTCATTGTTTGATAATGAAATTGATAACTATTAATATATATATATATTAAAAAGTAAAAACATATTGAAGGAATAAAACTGGATAAAAGCTCTTCATTATCAATTTCATTAATGGCGTGCTGGTTGAAGACTCAGAGAGAGAGAGAGAGGGAGAGGGAGAGAGTATTTAGATAAGGACCAACAATTAAAAACTAAAAAGTAAAAGGATAAACATCAAAGTTACTGCATTCTTTACCACAAACGATCAAAATGACCAAAAGGCCCCCACTCATAGCATTTTAGGCAGGAAAATTGCGGTAAAATTGTACCGCAGCACCTCTTATTTAATTAATATATAGATTTTTCCCCATTTACTTAGAAAATCGATTCCCACAGTCTCATAGGTAAAACGTTTTTCATAAAATTTGGAAAATATTTTTTCTATCCTTCTGCATCAAATGCATGGGAGGTAGAAATTAATTTCTAGGGAAAATTAGAAAAACTATACTTAATAAGATTGCAATATAAAATTTAAATTTCATTTCCACTTGTGAATCAAACACACAAAAACTGAAATTTAGCTAGAAAATTAACATTTTCCGTGGAAACTTTATGCAATTAAACACACTTTTAGTGTTACTTTCTGAACATTTATTGACTTTTTCAAATATTGTGAAAATAATGAAAGCTTTTTTTATGACAGAGAGGGAGTAGTAATAAATATTATAAACAATAAATGGAATTACTCTACTAAGAACGAAAATTGTCTCCAAATAAATAAATAAATAAAAGAACAAATATTATAATCATAAAAAAATCTAGATAATAACAAAAAGGAATCGACATTGAACTTTTCAATATATAATACATCATACATAGTATTTCAATGTCATTCGCAAACAATACAATCTGGATGGATTTTGGTATATACCCACTCTCTTTAGACTTTAGAGTTTCCGACTCTACAAAACACAAGTACCACATAAATAATAAGCTACGCTCAACGGTCAAATTGGCACTACATCTCTAGTCATCATTGAATTCTTCAATACTAAATACTTTCTCCGTCCAATTGTATAGTTCATGTTTCTTTTTTTAGGTGTCCCAATTTTAAAGTTTTGTTTCCATGTTTAGTATGAATTTTCATAGTCCTTTACAAATATACCCTTAACTAATTTTCAGAAATGAAAAAAGGAAAAAAAAAAAAAAAAAAAACTTAAGCCTGGCCAACCTGAAATATGTTTAAAATTAAATAGTGGCTTCGGGAAGATAAAAAGATTCTTGATGTCCTACCCGTGTCAATAATTCTTGGGCTTTTATTAATTGCTCTCTTTTTTTCTTTTTTTTCTTGGTGGGGGAGGAATTCTTAATTTCTTTTGTTCCGTTGTTTCTTTTCCTTTTTTCTGAAATTATTTTCACAAATCGAGAAAACTCATGTGCAACATTTGGACGTGAATAACAACTTTTTTATGTTTGCATTTAAAATAACCAACATCCATTAAATAAAAACATTATTAAACAAAGGCATTACAGGCAGATTGTTAGAATATTTCATATTTCCAATGTTATTCTTAGTTAATCTTTGTACACCAAAATGGATTATATAATTAAAGCTGGGGAGTATATTATATTATATTTAAACATCATCGCTATACCAACCGAAAAGAAGAAAAAAAACATAAAATAAGAGAGAAAACACACAAAAATTAAAACATATGCGACAATATTAAAAAGAGAAAAAACAAAAAAAACAAAAAAAACAAAAAGTTCCGGAAATTTACAACTTTTTTTGTCTTCTTTTTCTTACAACACAAAGATATTTACATTTGACTCTCTTGTTTTTCTCTCTCCCCCAATTACGGTATTGATTGATTGATAAAGATTGCATGTTTGGAGTTGTATTCAAGCAGATGTTCTTGTGGCGTTCCCAGATCTTGGTTGCCGTAGTACCTCAATCAATGCCTCTGACTGTCCACAAAATCACACCCCATATGCCACAATTACACATGATACTATTTATTTATCAAATATATTTATAATAATATTAATATTATAAAAATAAAATTTAACTACTAAAATACTTCTATTGAACAAACTACTTTAAGAATATGTAGTTCGAATAAATAATGTAATGCTCATATGCTCAAGTTCTAGTCTACTCTAATCTAGAGATCTCAAGTATGAACCACACCTACACCCGCCAACCAAAACAATCCCCTCTTATATTTTAAAATATATATATACAAGCACACATATCAAGAAGACCAAAGAGGTAAAAAGTTTATAATATTTCCCTTTCAATCAAATTGTTGTGTCTTATTAATTAATCAAACAATAAATATAACTATTATAAATAGATACCAGTCTCAATTCAATTATAAAGTGGTGCCTTGATGGTCATACCAAATCACTATTTGATGGCACCAAACATGTGATTATTGAAACCTACCAGTTAAAAATTAGCCCATATGAAACCTACCAATGAAAAAAAATTAGTCACAATATGATACTATATGATAGCATATAACTATTTGCGTGCATCCGAACACGTCATATACTCATATAGGAAACCATAATCATGTGACATAGCCCGATACTTATCACATGACCATATGACACCATACAATACCTTACATATGTTATTAGATCATTTTTAGTTGAAAAAATAGCAATAGACAATACATATTCCTTCCTTTTTCCCAAAGAACCTTCCTTTCCCCAAAGAAAAGGATTATGACCATCCGTATTTATTTATTTATTTATTTTTTTGTATTACGGCAAAAAAAAAAAAAGGTATTATCTTTTCTTGTTTATGAAATATATAAAATAGTTGGCCCGTACGAAACCATCTCCATAATAAAATATCATTATCTCATGGACTATTGTACTCTGCTTAGTTCTTACGAAAAGGAAACTACTTCTCTTAACCTAAACACTCAATTCAATTCAATCCCAAAAGCCCACTAGAGAGTTCTAGCGCCTTCTTCAGTCATATATATAGTCCATAAACATCACAAGCCACAAAGGCATAACAACAATACTATACCATTGGTCTACACTCGTTTACTTGGCATTTTCTTATTAGATATTAAATTGTTATAGATCTCCACGACTTTATAATATCCATCCATCTATCAATGTAAAACTACGAAGTAAATTAGAGACTGATCTCTAATTTAGATAAATAATACATCTGTCGTAAAAGAATAAACCACTATTTCATTTTCATCTATTCTAAAAGATAGTTCATTTACTATATTAAATATGTATTTAATGTTTCATTTTCATATGTACTTCTAATTAATTATTATTATTCAACTACTTATGTATTACCAATATTTCAAACAATTAATAAAAAAAAAAGGTATCTATAGAAAAATAAGGTAAAATCTAATGTTTCAATTTTATTAATTATCATTTCTTGATCTATGTAAAAATTATTAGATTATCTTTGTTCGACCAAACTCATTCTAAATTTTTATTGGCCTATCAACACTATGACTGTTTCCATATAGAAACAAACAAAATTTAAAGGTCTACAAATCTTTTGTCACTCAAACGTAATTTAGATGATATTTTGTTTGGTCCCATGTGGTGATAACGTGTAATATATAGATTTATTATTATACACCATTATTGACAAATCAATAACCAATAACCAATTCTTATTATTTTGATTAATTAATTAATTCATTTAACTACTCTTTTTACATAATTATTTAATGTTTAATCATTTTAAACATATCTAAATGCATTTAACTTATCTATTTTATCTTACGATATATACTTTACACCTAACAAATTCCTTTTATACTTAATATATATATATCTAATTAACTTACTCACTAGAACAGGAGAATTCATACCAATATATTAGACCTAAAATCTGGTCAACTTGCTCACTCGAGCATTAGAACTCGCCCTAGTGGATCTTACCGATATATTAAGCTTGAATTCAAGTCACATTTAAAAAATCAAATTACCCAAATCACTTAAACGGTCATGTTCTACTACCAACAGGTCGATATACGTCAAATGATGACATGGACGTGCGCCTTACATGCTCAACACTGAGATCTACCAATAAAGAGGATGAACATTTATTTTTTATTATCATATATACTATTTCTCGGACTAGTTATCGGCGCAATAAAATGCTAACCGCTAACGCTAAACTGGTGAAAATTAATAATTATTAAGAGTAGATAAAATCTATTCAACTGTTTGGGGCACAAAACATGTTTACTGAATATTATTAATTAAAATATCTACCTCCATGAAAGTTATATATTTTAAAAAAAAATGCAAGTTACGCATCGTACCTTTTGTTTTGCGCGGCTGGTCCCGGTCTGAGACAATGCGACCAATGGCGGAATGGCCCCTTCGCGAGCCACCATCGCCCGGTAGGTCAAGCTATCCTCACATAATTGCAGCAGTATCCCCACCGCGATCTCCTTCTGCCGTTGGGTTCCCACTTCCACAATCTCCACCAACACCGGAATCCCACCTTCCTCCACCAGCGCTTCCCTCGCTTCCGGTATCGACACCAATAAACTCAGCACGAACGCCGACTTGTCCACCATATTCGATGCAAAATCCGCCATTAACTCCACCAGGGGCTTCATAATTCCTGCCTTAACCGCCCGGGTTTTGTTCTCCTTGACAGAACAGAGTGAATACAGAGCAGTGCAAGCATCCTTTTTCCCTCTGATATTGCCGTTCTCCAGCAAACTCACCAGTGGCGGAATCGCCCCCGACCGGCCGATCGTGATTTTGTTGTCTTCGATCTGGGAGAGACGAAGCAGAGCGCAAGCGGCGTTCTCTCGAGCTGTTGAGGTTCCCAATTTCAGCGCGCGAACTAATGGCTTAATAGCCCCTGAAGAGGCAATCAAATCCTTGTTTTCATCACATAGGGAGAGATTAAGGATTGCGGTAACTCCATATTCCTGCAATTGAGCATCAGTCGACGAAATTATTGATACAAGAGGTTTGATGGCACCTGCTCTGGCGATCTTAATCCGGTTCTCCGGCTTGTTCTTCGCGAGGAGCCGAATCTCCATGGCGGCTTGTTTTTGATTGTCGATGCTCTCGGACTGAAGGTCAGCGACCAGTTGGGGGATCAATTCGTCGGAATTATCTGAAGCGCAGGCCAGTAGAAGGCGGCGGCTCTGGGACGACGCCGTCGAGAACTCCCCGGATCTGTCACTGTTGCAGTCGCTAAAGGCGGCGGAATCTTCAGTGATATTCAAATCACTGAATTTTTGGCCCAAATAGCTAAAAGTTGACTGTATTGAATCCGTTTCCATTAATGGGAAATTGAAAATGAATCCCAAAATGACGGGAAGGTTGTTTGATAATAAGATCTACAGGAAGCCGATGATGAAGAAGAAGAGGAATATAAGGCTGGATTGAAGGGTGTGTGTGTGTGTGCGTGCGCGTGTGTTTTGGGGTGAAGGGAGAGGACACGTGCACGACCGTACCGAATCCCAGTCGGTACAGCACGTGTGAGGTGTCTCTTTTAACGCGTGCGGAGAAGGTTCGCTATTCGATACAACTTTTATTTATCTAAGTCCACTACTTTTTTTATCTTTTTCATTTTTTACCTTAACTATTGCCTGCGTCTCACTGGAAAAGAAATCAGTTTCACTATTATTAAGAAAAGTGCCATTATTAACGTTGAAAATGTCTAATTAAAAAAAATTACATATATTCTTTCACTTACTACCTCTTCCCCACAAGGTTGATTTCATTCCAATTTTTTCAAATATTAAGAAAAGCACAATTCATAGTATTAAAAGTATAAAATTTAATATCATTTCTCTAATATACCTTTTCATTTGCTAAATATTATATTTTAAAGAATACTATTTTATTAATCATAATACACATTAAATTAGGATATAAAAAAAAATTAATATTTCAACTATTTTTTAATAAAAAACTGGACTATGATACAGAGTGTTTGGCAACCACTCTAGATTATAATCTAGATTATAATTTACTACACGATATCATTTCATAGGTTTCATTTTTTTATTGAGATGAATGAAATAAGAAAATTGAACCAATATTGTGGGATGGAGGTTGTATTACATATTTCACTTTAAGTAATTCTTTTTTGTTGATAATAATAATATATAACAGATATGTGCATATAATAATATTAACAGTTTAAAAAGAAAAACGAGCTATATTTTGATACGGATTAAAAAAATACGTGTATTTGTGGGATGAGGGTAATACTATTTTATGAGTTTTTCCTACCCTTGTATCCACCGGTCCATGCTAGCCGTAATTATGTTTAGGGTATCATTTTTTTTTCATTGGCAGTTAACATGGATGGGAGTATTACTAGTCGATAACTCTTACCGGTATAAGCTAACTATTTATTTTTTATTGGATACTTTTAAAAAGTGAGCTAGGTGATGGCAGCCTAAGGAGCCACTAGTGCTAAAATATTTTTATTTGTTCTAACGTCAATCAGTTTACTTATATTATAAAGTTAATTGCCGTTTTGAATATGAGATTTAAGAACATCGACATTGATAATGTTAAATTAGGTTATTAAAATATCCACAATAGAGTTGTTAAATCAAATTTTAAAGACATGTGTTAATTAATAATTGAAACTACAATAGAAATGTTAACAAATTTATTAAATAAATCTTTTTAACACTAAATTAATTTTGTTACTAATTTTAACAATTATTTTGACAATTAAAATGACATTCTTTTATTTACTTTTGCATTTAATTTATAGTAGTAATAGTGATTAACAACTTTTGGAGAAATAAAATATAAAAACTAACCAATAACTTTTATTTATTATTAAATTTAACATTTTCAATGTGTTTTATTTAACATCTCTAATGTAACAATAATTGATAGCTAAATTTAAAATATTAATGTGTCATTTAACAATTACTTAAATTCTACCTTTTTATTTATGTGGCAATATAAATTTAACAATCACATTGTAAATATTCTTAGTGAAGTTATCAGTTAAAAACTCAAAAAAAGTTACATTGGTTGTGTTAAAAAAGTTATGGAAAAAAATCTTTTTTTTAGTTAGTTGTTAACTTTATTGTTAATTTTAACTTTTTTTTTTTAAACACTTTAACAACAATTTTGACATTGTACTAGAATTTAATACTTTTTAGTTTATTTAATAAAGTTTGACCAATATTTTTTGACAATAATGGAGTCCACTTGAGTTTGAGTGAATTTTAATGATTTGTTTAACATATCCAATTTAACATTTCAATAGTTGTTAAATTTAACTTGTACATGCGACATTTAATAACTTTTTAAAATGCATTTTTTTATGCAGATAGTTAAATTTATCAACACAAATGTAGATACTTTAAGAGCTAGACAACTGACAAATATCAATAATAAAGAGAGTCGTTTTATGTTTGTTTAGTTTAGAGATTAGGGCAATAATTGGCGTCACAAAGTACCAAAACATTGGGTTAAGTCATTTTCATAAGTCAAAACTATTAGTCAATATTATAAGTCAATATTATAATATTTTAAAAAATTCATTGATGGCTTGTCTAAATTTTGTTTAAGCTTGAAATTTGTCATTATCCATTAATGACATTTTATGGTTTGATGTTCAGTCCTCTAAGTAATTTTGTTTACCCGCGTACTTTGGGTGGGGTTATACTGTCCATTTTTAACGTGGCAGTGATATGGTCAGATGTGGCACACACATACATCCATGTGTATCGGCTATGTGTGTGATATGTCAGAAATAGACAGTGTAATCCCGACCACAGTGAGTGAGTGAATATTACTCATCCTCTTAGCCTTGGAAAGACTTAATACTTCGCATCCACATTTAACCACAGTTTTTTTTTTTTTTTTTAGAATCGTTCTGTTAATGTGCTCGATTCTAAATTAATCTACATTTGGTGTAAAATAAACTGAAATTTTTTGTCACATTCATTCACAATAAGGTGATGAATTTAGACCCCTTAAATATACGACTGTAAATCTAAACTGCGAAGCTTAATCGAAACCACAATTCGGAAACTATTTGATTTGAGTATATGTGGACTAGTCAACAATTTGATCTTGACCTAAAGCTAACCATTTTGAAATGGTTTGGTTTAAGTTTTTAATTTTTCAAACCGTTTCCAACTACTAACAGCTGAATTTAGAAATAAAAAAATAAAAATTCAGAGCTTCTGTGTAGTCTATGATCACATATTCAATTTCTAATAAATCTACTTAAATATAAATATATTTCATTTCTCTACCGAACCAACCAATCATGATTCTACTATTGGTTGCTCTACCACGAAGTCCCAAATTTAAATCTTCTCACTCTCATATTATACCGCTCATCAATTTAGTTTTCCATCAATTTGTATGTGATGAGTTGAGTAATGATCTTAATAAGAAGTACCAAGAAAGAATCATTAATTGGTTTCTTCACAACTTTTTGTTTTTGAATTATCATCCCATTTTCTTGTAATAGTATTCATTTTTTCTTCTTTTTACCGTAAATTTGTCTATGTTAGTTTTACTAATTATTACTTACCAACATTACTTTTACAATTATGATTAGAATTGAAATGATATAAGGCACAATTTTTTGGCAATTTATATTTTGTTTTATTGTACAATGCCAAATATTATGATTACAATTAATCTTTATACTCTAATTCAAAATTCTAAATGAATAGTTATTTCTTAACTCATTTGGAACGTACTAACTTTTTCCGTTGGCAAACTGCAGTTCGAACCCACACCAAACCACAAAAAAAGGTTTGGTTTAGGAAATCAAATGGTTTGGTTTGGTTTGGTTTGTGAAAATTTCAAACCGCTTTAAATGGTTTGATTTGAATTTTGATTTAAAAAAACTACCTAAATCAAACTATTTAAACTCCGAATTATACATGTTGATTCTTGATTGATTTGGAACATCCTATTTGAGATATTCTTAGAGCAGTATATTTTTTTTCAAGGCCATAATGTAATCGGTCCGTTTATAAAAACAAATCGGACTCTAAATTTAGAGTCAGACCACCAATTACAATGTAGGTGATGTGACCCCCGTAATTGATAATTTGACTCCAAATTCAGAGTCAGATCTGTTTCTATAGAAAATCTAATGATGTAATTGTTTGTATTTCATTCTCATTCAATATTTTCTCCCTGTTATCGGTCACCTGTTGAAACACGTATGGCTGTCTTTTCTTTCTCCTCCTTGGCTTCTTCTTTCTTGTTTTCCAGCAAATCAACATTTTTCTCCTAACCCTATTCAAGGAAATATATATATATATATATATATTTTTTTTCCTTCTCATGTAGTGATGATATATGCATGTGGTTCAAATCAAATAGCCTACGATAATTGGTTACACAAGTAGAGCATCTTTATCAAACTATTCCTTTAATGGCTCTATTACGTTATTTTGATGGTCGGTTGAATGAAACCAGTGATAAAGGCGTTAATTTTTCAGTTGGTCCCCAACTTTTTTACTTTCAATCAACTGTGTTCTCAACCTTTTTTTTAATGCCGTAAGTCCCCAGTCTTCATAATTTTAGTTATAAAATCCTTTCTAACATTTGTGCTATAACTTTTTAAGTAAAAATAATAAAAATAAAAAAGAAACTAAAATATACCCAACCTACCTAACTAATTGCTCATTCTACTCATTTCACTAGCATGATCGAAGATGACAAATACGTGCATCATTTTTCTTTCTTTCAATTTTTTTTTTGGGAAAACCCTTATTTTTTAGTATCATTTCTAACCGTCATGAGACAAACAAGTAGTAAAATTGTGAGTCTTTTCTTTTGCTACTAAAAATGATTACCGAAATTTATTATTTAAGATAAGTTATATGGGTGGGTAACTAAGTAGGTATGGTAAAAAGAAATTATTTTCTTTTTTATTATTTTTTTATTTTAAAAAGGATACTATAAAATAAGAATAACTAAGATAACAAAAAATAAAAAAAGAAAAAAGAAAATAATTTCTTTTTATCCTACCTACCTACCCACCCACACTCCAGCTCAACATAAATGACAAGTTCCATTAGTCATTTCTCGTAGTTTGGAGACTCGTTATTTTGCTATTTGTTTATCTCGCTGCTGTAAAAAATGACATGAAAAAATAAGAGTTTCCTAAAAAAAAGTGCAGGTATGTGTCATTTGTTATCGTGTTAGGGACATAGGTAGAATGGATAGCTAGTTGGCTACCCATTCTACCTGTGAAATTATGAAAGGTTGAAGACCTACGATATTAAAAAATATATTAGTGACCTAGCTGATAGAAAGTGCAAAGATTGGGGACCGTTTGTGAAATTAACCCGCAAGACAACAATAAATTTGATGTGTACTTATTTAGCTTTTTCGGAAATATGCCCCAGTTAATATAAAATTCTTAATGTTGTGTCTAGTGACAAAATTTCTTTCCTTTTATACGGTGGTAGACTGCCAATTCTATATTTGATATCCTTCTAAACCCCATTGAAAACTCAACATTTAACGAAACCCACTAGCAGAGTTGATAGTAAAATCATAGCTTATAATATGGGATGAAGCACCAAAGATAAATAAATAGTGCATGACATATTAAGGCATGACGATCCTAATAGCCTTAAGGAAACATTCGGTGGGAAGACAATGGTATTTTTTGGAGATTTTTGACCGATTATTCATGTTGTCCTAAAAGGTAGAAGGTAAGATATTGTTCATATGTAGTTATAAACTCATCTTATTTATGGGAAGATTGCAAGGTCTTCCAGTTGACCCCGCAAAAAAAATAATAAAAAAATAGTGGTTATAAAATATGGACAATTCTGAACAGAAGAGTGACTTGTAAGCATTTTCTCATTGGATGTCAAGCATTAGAAATGGTGTCGCATGTGGGAATATATAATGACAGTCATGTCAAAATTGAGATGCCAGATGGTGTTCTAATCAAGTCAACATATGACCCAATCCAGTCAATAGTTGAGAATACATACTCGTGCTTTTTAGGAAGTGTGTTTGATTCATCGTACCTTCGAAGTAGGGCTATACTTGCACCAAATCTTGATTACATTGAGGCTGTGTATGAGTATATATTATCCATGAACTAGAATGAACAAAAAAACATATTTGAGTACACGTCTTATGCAGAATGCAGGGAGATGTTACTTTTTTTGAAGGTATCCATTCAACTGAATTTTTGAATTCTTCCGCAACCATAAGCTTAAAGTGGGAGTTCTGGTAATGCTATTGAGGAATATTGATCATACTCAATGGTTTGTGAAATGGGAAAGGATTGATAGTTATCAGACTTCAAAAGAATGTTTTGCAAGCTCAAGTTCTATCTGGTACTAACGCAGGGCATAAGTTTTTTATTCCAAGAATGTCGTTAACACCTTTCAATTTCAGAATACCTGTTAAGTTTAGGAGAAAACAATACTCGTTTCATATGCTATGACCATCAATACGAGGATAGTCACTATCATATGTGAGATTTTTACTTAAAAGGCTAGTGTTTATGCATGGACATATGTTGCAATTTCTAGGGTAACCAACCACGTCAGGCTAAAGATGCTGATAAATCACTACTATATAAAATGTGGAATCTATATAAAATATTCGGATTTCACCTTTGTCCTTGCTCTTTTTCTTTAATTCCTATACTATCCATTACCTTTATTTCACCACATTTATTTACTACATTATCACATAAATGGTTTATTCTATTTTGTCCCTAATCTTTATCATATATTTTAGTATAGCATCACTAAAGTCATAAAATCTAATCAAATTATATCGCGTAATACCAATGCTAGGTATATTGAACTAGAGATCCATCTAGCACTTTTATTTCAAAATTCCAAGTAGAAAACGAACTCAATGGCTATTCTTTTCTTCCACTAGATGATATGTTTTTCCCCCAATTCATTATGAATAATAAATGTGCAAGAATCCCTGTATACAAAATTTTTTAGCACAAATAATCATGTAACGTTTTTAGTTAATGTATATTGTGGTCATTTTTTCTTCTTTAATTTCATATTAGAATTATGTTATATATATTACACTTATTATTTACATTGACTTGAGATCAATAATTTCATGCTCATTTAACTTTTTGTTTACATCGACTTGAGATCAATAATAAAGAAGATTGTATATATTACACTTTCAATTCAAGCTAATTTTGTAGGTTAGAAATTTAGTGAAATAGAAAGATATATATATATATATTTGTATTTGAATATTGATTTATTTTTTAATATGAATCATTAACAAAATTAGTACGATATTGATTTAGTAGTTTTATATTTTAGTTTTGTATTTATGTTTTAATATTGATTTATGTTGCAATATGTATAATATACATGAATGTTATAAAATTAATCATTACAACCTAAAAAAAAATATACTAATCATTACATGAATATTTGATTTCATTTAATTCCATCATCAAGACAAATGAATGTCATAAAATAATTATTATATTTAATTTAATTTAATAACATTAAAAGTTTATAACTTACATACCATTATACGACAATTAATTATTTTAATGTAATCTAATTGCCCACCATATCAACATTCATATTTCATCTCTTCATGCATACTTCACCCACTAAAAATTGATGATCGAGATCCAGATAAATTCAAGAATATTGAAATACAAATCTAACTTATACTTTTCTTTTAATTAATCCAATATTAGTTTTAACATGTTCTCTAGCGAAATGGCTTTGTCTACATCAACTAAAAAAGAAGAGCATTGTATGCTAATAAAAGAATTGAGTGCGTTTGATCAAGAATGGAGCATCAAATTAACTTTTCATCCTTTCTAAAAGTTCCATTAAAAACTACACGAATGCAAAAGGTCTCATCCAAGATCAAAAATTAATTTTAATGGATGAAGATGTAATACTTTTATTTTAATACTTTACATTTTTAGTTTATATTTGAATCACTATATTATTATCTTAGCAATTCTTTTATATATACTAACTCATTTCTTTTTATGTCTTCGTAGGCTAACAAAATCGAAGCCACATTATTTGGTGATACAATCCAAATGATTAGTGATGTAACACTATTCGTAAAGGGAATACATATAAAATTCAAAATGAAAACATTAGACAAATATATGTTTTGCTTTTACGCAGAGTTTCAATGCAGCAAAAGTATTTGTCAAATGAGACGACAAAAGTAAAAAAAGTATAACATTGAGAAGAACTATTATGTATAGAGAAGTTCTTTTGTAATAAAATATTCTAATGAAAATTATATATTTAAAATATATTCATTGAAACATATAATGCGCAAGGCATGTTCCAACAACTAGTGTGATCAAAAGGGAGAACTAGCTAGTAAAACAATAAACGTTATCTATAAAGAAGTCTGTCAAAATTCGCAATGAATCTAACTTAATTTTTGAAATCGTACTACATTCATTGCCGATTTTTATTTCTGCACTCTCCACTTTGTTTCTATTATTATTATTATTATTATTATTATTCATTATTGTATTGCATCTTTAATCACACATTGATTCTGGTGCATCGCACATGTGATAAACCAATATCAACAAAGGGATAGTGGCTTTTTTTGTGTTTACTTTAAAAATTAGGTCAATGGTTGACATTTTAAAGATGAGGTAGCAACGTCTAAGCTAGGTGAGTCTTGATCTGGACACACTGACTGTCTATGCAACTGAGACACCCAGTGTATGCGGCGCAATCCCTTCTGTTAGTTTTACATGTGTCCACATGTGGCGTTATGAAACTAGTGGAGGAAAATATGCCACATACACTAAGTACATCTGTTACGGAAACGCATAGTTTATCTGGATCCAAATTATAGGTTTGGTCATCTAGTATCTCTCGATCAAAACTGAAGGTTAGGTCATTCTCATAAGTTATAACTATTAGTCAATACTATTATAGTATTTTCAAAAATTCATTTTACCCTTGTAAAATTTGTCTAAGCTTGAAATTTGTAATTTTGATCTAGAGTTATCGGGTGTCTGTCTCTGATGTATGTGGCAACGAGCCTTCCCCACTACTAGTCTCATGAACCTACTGTAGGAATTGAACAATATATACATAGCAGAAATTAAATAAATATTCAATTCCTGCGCTTAGAATGGACCTTGTACCCCAAAAGAATTTGCGATATAAAAATATGTCTTTGATGAATGATATGCATATTTTATATGCAAAAATACTTCTTAACTTATTCAATTATATAAGAAATTGAGCAGTTTTCTACCTAATTTGTGTGGATATGATTCATATAAGTGAAAAGCTCAAATTGGAGTGATACAAGTGAAAAGAATCATTTTTGAACCAAATTGAGGCTTTACATTCAAGATATAGCATCAAGGTATGATTGCTAGAGAGTTCAGGTTGAGAAGACCAATGGAAACAAGTTTAAGGATTAAATTGCACTGTTGGGACCATCTTTGTTGTGTCTAAAGAGATTAGGGGCCTTTATGAAAAGTTTAAGAAGTTTGGGGACATGTTTAAATGAAGAGCCGAAAAGGACCCTTGCCACCAGAAAAAGTCAAATCAGGGACTAAACTGCACGCCATGGAAGTAGGCCGCGGGTAGGGCGCGACAAGAAAACCTGCGTCCAGCCTCGGGTTGGAGTAAACTGTTGGCTACGACAGGCATACCGCGGCCACCCGCATCCCGTATCAGAAGATGTCGTTTTACGCGTTTTGGCCTATTTTTAACACAATGAAGGGTTCTAAGGCTGCTGCACTATAAAAGAACAAAAACCCATCTATAGAAGGGGGACTCATCACAGAAAATCACTCTTGAGGGCTTAGAGATTGAAGCGAGGGTTCGTGTGAAGGTTGAAGAATGGAATTTTTTATTTGGTACAAATGTTTTCTTCACTATTCTTCATATTTTCTTTGCAAGAATATGGTCATGTATTCAAACCCCATGAATTCTTATATTATGATTTCATTTACTATGTGTAACTAATTTCTCTTGTTGAGATAATCGATGAAGCAATAGAAATGTTTTGATTGTGTTAATTCCATTCATGACTCTAATTATTATTGCGTGCTTATTTTCTATTGTGATATGTATTTGCCTTTTATGAGCCTGATCAACTTGTAATTGTATTTGTGAATTTGTGAGGAGACCGTCACCAATTTAGCACTTCAATAGAAAACATGAATGGCATAGAAGATAGGGATATACTTTTATGATTTGTACAATCGTAAAAATAGTTTCTTGTTAATTAATGCATTCGACTAGGTTGAAATTCATATAGAGATATAGTGGGTTTACTTAGTTGAGTAGATTTGAATTTTCTTGAGAGAGGTTTTCAATTAAATTTGTAAAATTGGTTGTGAATACGTTTTGATGAATTGTCATGAGTGGGATTGCATAATTGGAATGCCTATTTATTGTGGATTCGTTAGTCTCAACGCCTTTATTCATATATTTCCTAGTCCATTAATTTGAGTTGCTTCTTACTTTTGAGTAGAAAAAGTATTTAGTTTAAATTTTAACTTAAACAAACATCATTACTCTTTTGAAAACTTTTTAATTTCCTTACTCAATTGGTGTGAAATTAACTTTAGTGAGGTAGGCGACAAGTTTCCCTGTGGGATCAACATTCGGGACTCATCTAGTCATATACTACTTGAACGGTATCATGCGCTTGTGATTTTTCCTATTAAGTTTTTAGCGCCATTCCCGGGGAAAGTTTTGTTTATTAATTTCATTTTTTTAATTTTATTACTAATTAAACTGTTTTATTTTTTTCTCTTAGGCCATTGGTGCATGATACATTCCTTTTCAAGTTTAGTATTTCCTGATCCAGGACCAGAACATGCGCTTCACAAAAGACTCAACGACAAAAAGGAGAAAAATTCCCTAAGCAAACCACCCATGGATGATCAACAGGATGTGTTAGATGGAGGGGATGGCCAACTCCCACTACTGAGAGATAATATGCCACCACAACCTCAACCTCCAATTATTATTGACGACGATGATCGCCCGGTCAGCGCACTGATGGTGCTACTGCGTCCCACAGGTCAATCAAGTGTTGCTCCACCAGCTTATGGGAGGCAAAATTTCCAGTTAAGGCCTGATTTAGTAACTATGATAAGTAATATGTGTTCCTTCAATGGCTTAGCGAATGAAGATCCCCATACGCATATTACGGATTTTCTGGATTTATGTGACTCTACATCCTTCGATGGTGTTTTTGATGATGTCATAAAAATGAGACTCTTCACACATACTTTAAAGGGGGTGGCTCGTGATTGGTTGTCTTCTTTTCCTGCCTATAGCATCACAACTTGGGAAGATTTGGCACAGAAATTCTTGACCAAATATTATCTGCCAACTAAAACAGCAAGGTTACTTCAAGAAATAACTAGTTTTGCTCAGTATGAAGCTGAAACTCTTTATGAAGTATGTGACAGATTCAAAGGACTCCTTAGAAAGTGTCCAACTCATGGACTCACCAGGTTTTATCAAGTAAAATATTTCTATGGTGGACTCAATTTAGGGAATCGAATTATCCTCGATACTGCAGTAGGAGGATCAGTTACAGCCAATTCTCCAAATGGAACATATCAGAGAGATTATCATCAACAAATGCTCTATTTCCATCTGCTGGTAGAGTTTTTTTAATAAAAAAAGCAGTTGTTGTACATGAAAGTGGTAAGTACTCAACATTGGTAGCTCAGATGGCATCCATGAATAAAAAACTTGAAGAAATAGCGGCTGGTCATATAACCCTGGATGGAAAAATCATCCAAACTTTTCATGGGGAGGAAATCCAGCAAATAAACCACCACAGATGCCACAAAGTAAATTCAAAAGCCAGAGGAGAAGTCATCCCTTGCAAACATATTGAAACAGCTGGTCAAACAAACTAGCCAGTATGCTTAAACTAGTGAAGCATTTATGACCAAGACTCAGGATTTTATGCAGAGAATAGAGACAGGCAATCAGATTACTAAGGCGATAATTCAGAATTTGGAGAAGTATGTAGGACAATTAGAAAGAATGATGCAAGAAAGGCCTTATGGAGCTTTACCTAGTGATACAGAGGTAAATCCAAAGGAGCAAATTAAAGCAATTACAACAAGGGGTGGCGTTCAGCTCCCAGAAATTGATGTTGAAAGGCTAGGGGCAAAAGAAAAGAGAAACCAAGATTTTGGAGCTAAAAAGGAGGAAGTTGAACACCAGCCTGAAATTATTGAATTGCAGGCTCCACCAAAAGCACCAGTCAAGCCTTATGTTCTAGCTGTACCATTTCCATAGAGACTCCAAAAGCACAAAATGGATAAACAATTTGCAAAATTTTTGGAGATTTTGAAGAGGATGCACATAAATATTCCATTTGCAAATGCATTAGCTCAGATGCCCAGCTACGCAAAGTTCATGAAAGAGATTCTGTTAAACAAAAGAAAGCTGTAAGATGATGAAACTATGATGGTCACTGAGGAGTGTAGCGCTATATTGCAAAATAAATTGCCTCCTAAACTTAAAGATCTAGGGAGTTTCACTATACCTTGTACTATTGGTGATATTACATTTAATAGGTATTGTGTGATTTAGATGCCAGTATTAACCTCATGCCCTTATCTGTGTACCGGAAACTTGAATTGGGAGAAGCCAAGGCAACAAGGATATCATTGCAACTTGCCGATAGATCAATCAAATATCCTAACGGAATTATTGAAGATGTTTTGGTCAAAGTTGAAAAATTTATTTTTCCAGCAGATTTTGTAGTACTAGATATGGAGGAGGACGGAGACATTACATTGATTCTTGAGAGATCTTTTCTCGCTACTGGGAGGGTGTTGATTGATGTCTATCAGAGAAAATTAATTTTGAGATTTGAAGATGAACAAGTGATGTTTGATGTATTTAAGGCTCTCAAACACCTAGGACAGTCTGACAGTTGCTACTAGATTGATATAGTAGATTGCCTTGTGGCATGTGCATTTGATACTTCACTTCCGTTAGATCCACTTGAGGCTTGTTTGGTTCATTTTGCCACTATAAAGTCAAAGAAGTTAGAGATTCAGCAGTGTGCACATCATGTGGAGGCTTTACCCCCAATATATCCAAAGCGCAGAAGGGATTTTGAAGAGTTGGGAACCTTGCCAACTAAACCTGTCCCTTTGATTATGAAGGCACCAAAACTGGAGTCGAAGGAATTGCCTGCCCATCTGCGTTATGCATTCTTGGAGGAGTCCTCAACATTACCTGTGATCATCTTTAGCTCTTTATCGGATTTGGAAGAAGAAAAGTTGCTGAGAGTACTCAAAGAACACAAAACAACTTTGGGTTGGACCATTGCAGATATTAAGGGTAGTCGATCCACGTGCATGTATAAGATTTTGATGGAGGAAAATTTCTACCCTTCAGTGGAGAACCCCCGCAGACTTAATCCTACCTTAAAGGACATAGTAAAATCTGAAATTTTGAAACTATTGGATGCAGGGATAATCTACCCAATTTCAGACAGCCAATGGGTGATTCTTGTTTATGTGGTCCCAAAGAACGGGGGAATAACAGTAGAGAAAAATGAGAATAATGAGCTGATTTCTATAAGGAAGATAACCGAGTATAGAGTTTGCATTGATTATCGCAAACTGAATGATGCAACAAGGAAAGATCATTTCCCGTTGCCTTTCATTGACCAAATGCTCAAGAGATTGGCTGGATAAGCTTATTATTGCTTTCTGGATGGGTATTTAGGGTACAACCAAATTCCCATAGACCCCAATGACAAAGAAAAGACCACTTTCACATGCCCTTTGGCCTATGCAATGCTCCAGCTACTTTTCAGCATTGTATGATAACAATATTTTCTGATATGGTGGAGAAGTTCATTGAAGTATTTATGGATGATTTTTCAGTATTTGGTTCAACATTTGATGATTGCTTAAATCACCTAAGCTTGGTTTTGGAGAAGTGTGAAGAAATAAACCTAGGGTTGAATTGCAAAAAACGTCACTTCATGGTGAAAGAAGGGATTGTTTTGGGATATCGAGTTTTAGCTCAAGGAATAGAGGCGGATTGAGCTAAGATTCAGGTGATCGAGAAGTTGCCACCACCAATATCAGTTAAGGGTATCCGCAGTTTCCTTGGACATGCTAGGTTCTATAGGAGATTTATTAAGGATTTCTCTAAAATCACAAAACCACTCTGCAAATTATTGGATTAAGATGTGCCCTTCAATTTTTTTCGAGGAGTGTCTAATTGCTTTTAACACCCTGAAAGAAAAGTTGACTTCAGGACCAATCATAGTTGCACCCGATTGGCGTATACCTTTCGAACTAACATGTAATGCCGGTGATTTTGCAGTTGGAGCAGTTCTGGGGCAGCGGAGAGATAAGATGTTTCATGCTATTTATTATGTCAACAAGACCTTGAATGACACTCAGATAAATTATGCCACCACCGAGAAGGAACTGCTAGCAGTGGTATTCGCCTTTGAGAAATTCTGTTCATATCTAATTGGGTCAAAGGTGATAGTCTATACAGATCACTGGACTCTCAAATATCTTCTTGCCAAGAAGGATGTAAAACCAAGGTTTACATCCTACTACTACAGGAATTTGATTTGGAAATTAGAGATAAGAAGGGAACAGAAAACCTGGTAGCAGATCACTTGTCTAGACTTGAGCAGACAGAGTTTATTGTTGGAGAAGTGATTCAAGAAATTTTTTCCAGATGAGCGGTTAATGCAACTGGCTAAGGCACATTGGTATGCAGATTTTGTTAACTTCCTAGCTAGCAAGATTATTCTACCTGATTTCTCTTATCAACAAAGGAAAAAATTTCTTCATGATGTGCATTATTTTTTTGTGGGATGAGCCCTTCTTGTATAGGAGAAGACCTAATTAGATTATTTAGAAGTGTGTGCCAGAGGAAGAGATGTGACCTATATTAGAAAGAGTGCACTCTGGATCATATCGAGGGCATTTTAGGGTACAAAAGACGACTGCAAAGGTACTGCAAATTAGATTTTATTGGCCAACACTATTTCGTGATGCTTTCACCTTTGTAAAGAATTGCGATAGATGCCAACATATGGGAAATATCTCTTCACGGCAGGAGATACCTTTAAATAACATCTTGGAGGTCGAAATTTTCGATGTATGGGGAATAGATTAGGGGACCATTTCCTCTATCATTTTCAAATCGGTATATCTTGGTAGCTGTGGATTATGTATCTAAATTGGTGGAAGCAATAGCACTAGCCACAAATGATGTCAATGTTGTAGTTCACTTCTTGAAGAAAAATATTTTCAGCAGGTATAGGATGCCGAGGGCAATTATTAGTGATGGGGGAACTCATTTCTGTAACCGGCTATTCAAAGCATTATTGGCTAAATACGGTGTTCACCATAAGTTACAACAGCATACCATCCATAGACAAGCGGGTAAGTGGAAACTCTAATAGGCAGTTGAAAAGGATTTTAGAGGCTACAGTAAACTCTTCACACAAAGATTGGTCTAGAAAATTAGAAAATGCACTGTGGGCTTACTGTACAGCTTTCAAGACACCCATTGGAATGTCTCCATACTAGTTGGTGGTTGGAAAATCTTACCATCTACCTGTTGAGATTGAGCATAAAGCCTTTTGAGTAGTCAAGGCACTGAACTTTGATTTAAAAGTAGCAGGAGAAAAGAGGCTCCTATAACTTAATAAGTTAGGTGAATTTCGCCTCGAAGCATATGAGAACTCAAGGTTGTATAAGGAAATAATAAAAAGGTGGGATGACAAACGCATCCAGCACAGAGAATTTAAGAAGGGTGAGCAAGTTCTACTGTATAATTCAAGGCTCAAACTTTTTCCTGGAAAGCTATGCTCAAGGTGGTCCGACCCCTTCACCATCGCAAAAATATTCTCTTATGGTACAATTGAACTCCATCATCCCGAAAAGGGGAACAATTTCAAAGTGAATGGTCAACGGGTGAACATTATTTGGGAGGAGACTCCACAGAAGAAGAATCCTCCATTAAGTTGAAAGATGCTGAATGATCATCAACAAAGTCGAGCTCAAGACTATAAATTGAGCGCTTATTAATAGGCAACCCAATTTTCTAAGTCTTTTCTTTTATTTAATTGGTTTTGGTGCATTTAAAATTTATTTTCACATTATTTTTCTTTGCTTTTAATTGTTTTTTTATTATGTAGCATGTCATCTATCATCTCTAATATTTCACGTTTATGTATACATAATTCCAAAAAAAAAAAAAAAGATGTAGACCACGGTATGCAAGCCGCAACCAAGCCGCGGTCTCTGAACTTTTTCTGCTTCCCACGTCGGTTGTTTAAATCGATCCCCTTCACTCTTGTGCACCCTTAAAACACTCTTTTTACCCCTTCTCTCGACTCCAACCCTTCAGTCACACCAAAACGCATCTCTTACACTTGCTACTGACTTGTTCACATCAATATTTAAGGGTTGATTTGCTTGATTTGTGCATTACAAAGGTATGTGAACACCCCTACAAATATTTGGAACTTGATTTGTGGTATGCTTCTATCTACATGGTATTATATGATGTTTAATGGGTTGAGAATGTTTCATAGATGTTGATCTTGTGGATTATACTTGTTACTGGATGAAATTTTCCATGGATAGATTATGAATCCCCAAGAGCTTTGAACCTTGCTTAGGTCAATTTTTTCGCCCCATATATTTGACGAATTGCTCTAACCAAATTGTTCATTGATTTAACTTTTATGGCTTAGGGTATTAGCATGCGAAGTTTGGGGAAATTGTTTTGACTACCAAAACAAAAAGTGAATGTGTGACCATTGTGTCGACATTGTATTGGAATATTGTTATTTGTTTAAGGTGTTTATTATGTTCAATCCTTGGTGTTATTTGATTCTTAGGGTTTCATATTATACTTTTTGCTTGCAGGTTGTGACAATGCCACCAAAAACAAGACCTAGCAAAGGAAAGGCAGTGGCCGAGAGCTCTAATGCTTCCAAAAGGCCAAGGGTGGAACGAAATTATCAAGCATTCACCGATGATGAAGCAAGGCGTAGGTATGACATTTTCAAGGATGTCGACTTTATTCATGAACGAGCAGTGGATGATCAAACATTGCTAAACTTGGGGGTTAGGAATTTCATTGCCACAAAGGGATGGAACAAGCTCATGGTTACTAAACAACATACAGTGTACCCGGTTATTGTTCATGAATTCTACATGAATTTTAATGTCAACTTTGAGGATGAGGATGATGAGCACTAGTTTCACACCTATGTTCGAGGTATTTGGATTCCCTTCAGCCCAGATGCAATTGCAGACTATTATAGGATACCCCGTGGGACACCAGACCTGCCAGTTGTAGAGGATTGGAATACTGTGGTCAATGACAGCTTTTATGCGAAGGCTCTAAAGGTATGGCCACCCAACAGCTAGTACGCTCAATTCTAGATACAGGATCTTTCATAATGTCATGTGCCACAACATTACACCAACATCAAACACTATCAACATTTATGGCCCTAAGCTCCACTTGCTTTATGCCTTCACACACGGGCATGACTTGGACTTTGCAGATATGATATTCAATAAAGTGAAATAAATAGCAAAAAAGACTGCAAAAGTCTCAGTGGTATGTCCGTCATTGATATCTGGGCTTTGCAAGCTTGCTCGTATGCCTATGCTATCATCTGAAGGAGCAAAAACTTCAGCAAGTACTTTAAATCTTCACAGTTTACGCCAGTCAGATGTCCATTGTGTTAAAATCCATAATAGATAGCATTTAAGTGAAGAAAAAGAAGAGCAAGATGAAATTGAAGCAATGGAAGCTGGGGGATCAGAGGAGGAGATGGCTGGACAGGATCCACAACAACCAATACAACCACCACCTAGACGTCGAAGAGCTGGTGTGAACTTTGGTATAGTCCTTGAGTCTATGCAGGCACAGAAGATAGTAGACAGGGAGTTTCATGAGTAGCAGTATCAAAGGCTTTATGTAGAACAAACTATTATTGAGACAATACGTGTTGACCGAGAGGAGCAAAGAAGAGAACATCAAGAGGTGATGGGCATGTTTGTGCACGTTATGCAACTACAACCACCGCCACTCCCTCCAGAGATGTGAGTTTCCGTCAAAATAAACATTGACCCAAATAAGCTTTAACGGGTAATATCCTTCTTTTGTTTTTCTTTACACTGGGACAATATAAGAATTTAAGTATGGGGGAATGTAGCCATATTCACTTAAGTTTTTTTTTTAGGGTGTTTATTGTTAATGTGTGATGTGTGATTTATTGTTTTATGATTTTAGTATGTTATTGTTAATCATTGATATCTATGTTAAAAAAAAAAATTGTGACTATGTTTTTTAGTTTTCTCGTTTTGCCTTGCCGGTTGGTTTGATTGAAATTATTTGGAACTTGTGTTACTTATGATTTGTGATGGGCCACTGCTATATAATTTAAATTTGGTGAAAAATGGCTTGTCCACCCTTGACTTGTTCTTTATTTGGCATAAGTGACCATAATCTACATAATGGTTTAGATATTAATGAAAGTAGAGAATTAGAATACCTTATCCTTTCATTGTTCATAGTTGTAAATCCTATCAAGTCTAAGTTTGGGAGAGGTTGAGCCTTGAGGTTGCTAGTAAGGTTGGTGTGGATTCCGTGCATGTTGAAAATTTTTGTGGAGTGTTTTCGGCTAACCAATAGAAGCTAGGCAATGACCAGATGTTGGTGATCTCATCCCTATTGTTAAGTCTTGCATATATTAGGTCCGGAGAAAGAAAGGAAAAAAAAAACAGAAAAAACGAATGCCTTTGATGTGTCTTTACCACTCTTCTAAGCCAATGTGACTCGAGCAATTAAATCCTTAGAGGTCTTTCAAACCTGGCACCCCGGGTCAACTGAACCGGGAGTCATTGGCGCAAAGCTCACTAAAGGTTCATATAGAAAGCCCAGTGAAGAGGTAGATTGCACATAAGACATATGAGGTTATTGAAAAAATCTCAATAAAAAAAAACCAGAGAAAGATTCTGGCTTTTGAAAAAAAAAAGAAGAAGAAGACTGAATGGTAGAATAATAAAAGCAAGACTATATTTTAATTTTGGGGATGTAGATTGCTAGTAGGTTTTACTGCCTAGTGGATAATGGGAAAGTCGGGGCCCTCAAAAATTGAAAGAATCCACATTGACTAAGCTAGTGTTTCATGGTAAGATCTCAACCAACTTTGTACGTCCTTGAGATTTGAGAGATTTAAATCCTAAGGCAGATATCCCTATGCAAAAAAAAAAAAAAAGATGAAGTGAGAAAAGAAAAAAATAATAAGTTTGGGATGTGTCCCTCTCACGAGAGGATAAGAACATATTTGACTATTGTGGGTTGGGAAGTCCGACTAAAGTGTATGATGGTGAGTGTGATTATACCCATTCTTTAGTCAAGAATTGGATAAGTTAATTGTTAGTGGCAATATTCTGTGACAGTTATAAATGACATAGATTAGGATGTTGACAAGTCTTTTATTTTATATTATGTGTTTAATTTTATTTTGTGTTGTTTAATGTGATTGGGTAAGTTTCTTGCTTTGGACAATAAGTTTGGGGGTGTTTGATAAGATATTTTATATGTAAAAATACTTCTCTTAACTTATTCAATTCTATAAGAAATTGAGCAGTTTTATATCTAATTTGTGTGGATATGGTTCATATAGGTGAAAAGCTCAAATTGGAGTGATACAAGTGAAAAGAATCATTTTTGAGCCAAATTGAGGATTTACATTAAAGATATAGCATCAAGGTATGACTGCTCGAGAGTTCGTGCTGAGAAGACCAATGGAAACAAATTTGAGGAGTAAATTGCACTGTTGGGGCGATTTGTGTTGTGTCTAAAGAGAGTGGGGGCCTTTATGAAGAGTTCAAGAAGTTTGGAGACGTGTTTAAATGAAGAAAAAGTCGAAAAAAACCGTTGCCACAAGAAAAAGTCAAATCAGCGACTAAATTGCACGCCATGGAAGTAGACCGAGCAAACCCGCGTCCACTTGTGGGCTGGAGTAAACTTCTGCTGGCCGCTGCAAGCATGCCGCGGCCACACGCGGCCCATATCGGGAGACGTAGTTTTATGCGTTTTGGCCTATTTTTAACACAAGGAAGGGTTCTAAGGCCGCCCAAACTATAAAAGAACGAAAACTCATCTGTAGAAGGGGGATTCATCATAGAAAATCACTCTTGAGGGCTTGGAGATTGAAGCGAGGGTTCGTGTGAAAGTTGAAGAACGGAATTCTTCATTTGGTGCAAACGTTTTCTTCACTATTCTTCTTATTTTCTTTGTAAGAATCTGGTCATGTATTCAAATCCTATGAATTCTTATATTATGATTTCCTTTACTATATGAAACTAATTTCCCTTGTTGAGACAACCGATGAAGCAATAGACATATTTTGATTGTGTTAATTCCATTCATGACTCTAATTGTTATTGCGTGCTTATTTTCTATTGTGATATATATTTGCCTTTTATGAGCCTGATCAACTTGTAATTGTGTTTGTGAATTTGTGAAGAGACTGAGAGTAAGTTACCAATTTGGCACTTCAATAGAAAACATGAATGGTATAGAAGATAGGGATATACTTTTATGATTTGTGTAATCGTAAAATGGTTTCTTGTTAATTAATGATTCGACTAGGTTGAAATTCACATAGAGATATAGTGTGTTTACTTAGTTGGGTAGATTTGAATTTACTCTAGAGAGGTTTTCAATTAAATTTGTGAAACTGGTTGTGAGTACATAATGATGAATTGTCATGAATTGGATTGCATAATTGGAACGCCTGTTTATTGTAGATTCGTTAGTCTCCACGTCTTTATTCATATATTTCATAGTCCATTAATTTGAGTTGCTTCTTACTTTTGAATAGAAAAAGTATTTAGTTTAAATTCTAACATAAAACAAACATCATTATTCTTTTAAAAACTTTTTAATTTCCCTATTCAATTGGTGTGAAATTAACTTAAGTGTAGTAGGTGACAACTTTCCCTGTGGGATAGAAATTCGGCACTCATCTAGTCCTACATTACTTGAACAGTATCGTGCGCTTACGATTTTACCTACAATGAATGCCGTGAATTGTAAATCCTGATTGACCATTAGAGCAACGCTCATCACTACAACTGTCCAATTTTCCAGCCTCTAATGGTAATTCACACGACAATAATGGATTTGAAACTCCATGACAACAAACAATTTGAAGCAAATTTATGAAAGTATATTTAGGGTTCTGTTAATTTCATGTGCTAGTTAGAAATTGACAGAATATTCACGATTATATCGTGTAAAATTCGCCGTATGCATTTTCCCCTACGGTCTCTACATAAAACCCTAAACACAAAATGCATATTTATAGTTGTAGGATGTAAAGCCGTAGTCTTACTGGGCTTCTATGGGCCTACAACTAAACGGGTCAACTAATTAATCTAATTAATTAATTCACCCGATCAAACCCCGTCCAACCAATTGGGCCATGGACATCAATTCTAACACCCACATGTGGAATAATGTCCATGTGAGTAAAACTAGTGGACATCAAGCTGCCATATACGCTGGGTGTCAGCTAAATAAACACTTGGTTTCTCCATATTATTCCTCTCGAATTTGTTATTATTGATTAATTACATTTTATTCTATGCTTTCATGTTCTGTCCTCTTAGCTCTGGAGAGATTTAACACTTCACATCGACATTTAACCGGACTTTTTTCAAAATCTTGATGTTAATGTGCTCGATTCTAAATTAATCTAGACTTGACATAAAATAAACTGAAATTTGTTGTCATATTTTAGTCTGACATTCACAATAAGGTGATGAATTTGGCCCTTAAATATACATGTGAGTTCTTAACTAATTTGTCTTCTCTTAGAATATTAGAGTATTTTGCAAGGCTAATAGTTTGTGTTTCATTTTCATTCAATATATTTTGGCCTTGTGATTCGTCACCCACTGAAACACGTATACTTGTCTTTTCTCTATTCTTCCTAGCTTCTTCTTTTATTGTTTTCAGACAAAAAACACTAGTTTCCTAGTTGTTTATTTCAATTTTTTAATATTTCCATCAAATCAATATTTTCTCCTCATTCTATTCATGAAAAAAATATATATATTTTTCTACTCCAGTAATGATACATGTGCATATGGTTCAAATCAAGTAGTCTATGAATAATGGTTACACAAGTAGAGCATTTATCGACCCATTCCTTGAATAGCTTTATCATTATTTTATTTTGATGGTTGATTGAATGAATTCAATAATACAAAGATAAATACGATTTTTACTAATTTAAGTTTTTTTCCACAAATATGCTATAACTAATATAAATTCTTAAATGTAAAGAATATGTAGATTAAAGTATAAATGAACTTTAGGAGTATAGATAAACTTGAATAGTTCAACAATTTATAATTTGCCCGTAAACTTGCCCTTAGTTCAAACTCTAAGATCCTTATTTGCCAATATATACATTTATATATGTATTTTATTTTTGCATTTGAAAAAGTGGGAAAGCACTATGATTATGAATTGGAATATGTGTGAGTGCCTAAGGGCTACAAATATTTCTTGCTCATCCCCTCTGGCCTCTTGGATTTTATCTATTAATTGCAAACAACTGAGTATGTAGATAGAGCAAGAAGTGCCATTGTCGTCCATTGTGTGCTTACTAAAAATTAATCTCCAAATATTTCTCCATACCCTCGAGAAAATGCATACCACTTCATGTATAGAATAATGTTGTCTTTTATCTATATGGAGTAATATACTAATCAAGGAAAAAACCAAAAATTTTTTTGGTTATTATAATGTTGCATTTAGAAATATGGCTAACATTTCACATACATATTGATTAGATGATAAACAATTAAATTGGAGTCCTTTTCTGAAGTTTTCAATTCTGCATTCGAAATCCATTTTTATCTTTATAGTTAGTGTTTTCCAAGGGTTAGCATAGTTCTTCTACTAGAAATAGAGATGATAAAAATTCTCCCCCCCCCCCCCCTGCCCAGCCAAATTCCATGAGGTCCTTCTTGAAGGGTACAAAAGATTCCGTTCCAATTTGGTGGGGCACAAGGCACGACATGGGTGTATAACCACAAAATGTTCTGCCCCGAACTCACGACGTTGCCATCTCTAATTGGATTGTTTTCTATTAATGGAATTCGATTTCACGGGCAAAAGAAAGCATATTTGGAAGCAAACAAATTAGTTTCTATCATATTTTAATTTTGATTTCAAATGCTTAAAGAGCACACTATATAATAAGCCCACCTCCATTCAATTTTGCAAGGACAATGCTACTTGAGTAAAATTCTATATAAAAATTTTAACAAAATTGACACATGGCATAATCCTATTTTTCAACACATCATATCACTTTACATCAACACTAATCACACATCACACATGTCCATTGTCTACCTTTTATACCTTATTTTGTCCAATAAGAATTATTAATTTTGTAATAAGCCCACCTCTATTCAATTTTCACCGTGAATAAGTGATCATTCATATAATTATTATATTCAATAATATATATTGTCCCCAAAGTGTTATAGTTTAAGGATTATTATACTAGATATAGATAAAGAAGGACAAAACACGTTGTCATGAGAACAAGGATTTTATATTTTTCAGACGACCAACATTGCTATTGCACGGTGTAAAATGGCGGAAGGCACAACTCGCAAATTTCACTGGAAAGTTTTAGATGGTTGTTCCCAAATTTCCTACATCTACATTTTGGTCCTTGATTTATTTTCACATATGCTCCTTAAGCTTTGAGATGTTTTAATTTTGGCCCTTAAATTTGAATTTAGTTCAGTGTGCTCTTCAACAATTGCAACATTAGTTCTTCATCTTTTTGTCTTGCACAATTTCACTTTCCAAAGTTCCTGAAACGTTGAAAAAATGGCTCCATTTTTTCCAACATGAATCATTCAAAATTGCGTTTGATACCATAGTCTTCGAAGATACGACCGGGCACTCCGGTGTGGTAGGGAACGTGGGTAACCGCCCTACGTCACTTGCCCATTCCCCCATTTTTCTCTCTCAGCAGTAGTCGCAACCGCTCCTACCCATTAGCGCCCTCCAACTGCCCATGAGGTAACACACATATATATTTCATAACTTGCACGTCTTTTTGGTTAATTTGAATATGGAATTCTCCTACATTACTATCCTCTTTTGGGAAACCCATCACTGGCGTGAGAAGCATTCGAATAGATAGCAGCATTCGCCTAGTATCAATTGGCTCCGTCTACGGGAAGGAGATATTTGGCGACAAATTCTTTGTTCACCGACTGACTTTGTTCCTTCTCAATTTGATTGTTCGCGCCCTCAGCAATGCCACCACGCTGTCACTCGGTTGGGAACTGACCCCCCTCCAACCACAGATTCGTCACTCTGGATCAGTTTACCCAGCGTCTCAAAGCTCTATAGGCCCAGATGCATGCCATACCGGCGGCGCTACAAACTCACCAGGTTCCTCAGAACCTGGTCTCTCCTTTCGAGACTCAGCCTGAGGAGGAAGCTCACGTCGCCCAATCTTCAGCGCTTGAGGCGTCAAGTGGGGACACTAACCGAGAACCTTTGCCTTCTGACGTTTGCTCAGCCACGGTAATTGCTACCCCTTCTGGGCCTCTGGGCCTGTAACTAGAGGATTATCTGAATTGTAAGATTGAAGAGACCATGGACGAGAAAAAAAGGGCAGATTTTTGTTTTGATCAAGGAAGAACCATTTTATAAGTCTATCATGCAGACCCCGATGCCTCCGCATTTCAAAATGCCCGGGGTTGGTAAGTATGATGGGACTACTGATCCCATCGATCACCTCCATGCTTACCAGGGTATCACCCGCCTTCATGGGTTCTCTGACGCTGTTTCTTGTAGAGCTTTTCCTTCTACCCTCTGGCGTGAGGCTCGGAATTAGTATGATACGATTCCGCTACACTCGATTGGTTCCTTTGCGGTTTTGGCTCACAAGTTAGCTTCATTCTTCGCTAGACAAAAGAAAACAGCCATTGGGCTCATGAAAATTGTAGAGGGGAAAGATGAATCCTTATGCGATTACATCACAAGGTTTAATAAGGCCACACTGGGGGTCAAGGATTTGCAAATGTCCTCAGTGGTGGCTGTGATAGTAAATGGACTCCGCAACACTGGTTTTCGCATTTCTCTATCTGAAAAAACACCACAAAGGATGACTAACCTCTTGAATCGAAGTAAGAAATATATCGACTGCGAGGAGAGCTTCATGTCACCAAGTCCTTCAGGGAATCCCCTTTGAACAGTAGCAGAAGGTAGAAAATCCAGAAGAAAGGAAGTCAAAATCTTCAAAAAGGGATCATGCTTTCAGACCGAAAAATGACCGTCGCCCTGTCAAATATTATACGCCTTTGAATGCTTCATTGTCTGTATATTGAATGAAGTGAAAAATATCCTGATATTAAATGGCCTCGAAGGATGGCGACTTCGTCCAGTAGCAGGAATTGCAATCGGTATAGCAACTTAACCGTGATCACGGACATGACACCAAAAAATGCGTAGCTCTAAAGGAGGAGATTCAAAGACTCATTGATCGAGGGTCTCTAGGCCGCTTCATTGAATCCAAGGAGAAGGCCAAGCAAGATGACAATCTCTAGTTCGAGTTTGCGTTTCGACTTCAATTTCACGCCACCAATAATGAAGCGGAATACGAGGCGCTGATATTGGGGATGATGGTAGGTCAGCGCATAGGTGCATCCTTTTACACACGGACTCTCATTTAGTACACGGTCACATGAATGGTGAGTTTGAAGTAAGGGATGAAGCCCTATCTTTGTATTATATAAAGGCTAAGGATTTGCAGTGGAAGTTTAATTTTTCGTTCGTCCAAAAAGTGCCCCGCAAGTACAACTGGAGGGCTGACCAGTTAGTAAAACTTGCTAGTCTCAAGAACAATGCTTACCCTTGAAGGTTAATGTACAAGCTGTTCTGAAACTGAGCATCCTAAACATATAGATGACGTCAACATATGTGCTTGCTACTTGGATGGTACCTTATGTCGATTATTTTTATGCAATGCGTTACCCAGCCCCCCAGTAGAAGCTCGTGAATTGCAAATTTGAGCGGCAAATTATACCACGATTGATGGTGCTTTGTACAAGGAGTCAGTTCGAGGGTCTTACTTCATTGTATAACAATTGAGGATGGTATCTCTCTGATGAAGGAATTACATGCTAGAATTTGTGGCAATCATGTGGGGGCCACTGTGCTCGCTTTGAAAGTATTGCGTCAGGGATACTTCTAGCTCAGCATGTAGGTTGACACCAAGTAGATCGAAGCATATTGTGATACGTGTCAACGGCATGCAAGGATGATCCACGCTCTTCCTGAGAATTAGCACGCCTTAATGGGTATCGTTCTGTTCTATCAGTGGGGAATGGATATTTTTGGACCTTTTCCTCTAGCTGCAGGGCAGAGGAAATTCCTGGTTGTCTATGTCGATTATTTAAAATAGATTGAAGCAGAGACAATATCTGTGATCACTACCGTAAAAATGCAAACTTTTGTATGGAAGTATATTATATGTCACTTTGGAATTCCTCGAGTTCTCATAACAGAAAATGGGTGACAATCTAACAACCATAGCTTCAGGAGTTTTTGTGAAAGCTATGTGATTCGCATGCGGCTCACTTCCATGGCCTATCCTCTGTAAAATGGTCAAGTAGAGGTAACAAACCATACGATCTTACAGAATCTAAAAACACGGATAGAGCACCAGCCAGTAGATTGGGCCTCCAAGCTGCCCAATGTGTTGTGGACCTACAACACCACTCTTCGGGAGCCCATTGGGCAAACTCCCTTTAAACTTTGTTTTGGCAATGAGGTGCTGAATTCCTCCGAAGTGTTGTTGCCCTCGCCACGGACGATAGTAGATCTTCTGAGGGAAGAGGTTCGAGTGCTCGAGTTGGATACCATCGAGGATTTAAGGGAGCAAGTAGAGTGACGTACGCTCTTTTTCAAGCACAAGGCCTCTAGAGCCCATGATTGAAAAGTACACCCTCGTACATTTAAGGATAAACATTCGGTGTTGCATAGTATGAAGGCGGCCGATTGTTAGCCGGGCAAATTGGGCACAAATTGGAAAGGACCGTTCTGTGTCCAGAAATTGGCTCTTGATGGAGAATATTACCTATAGGATATAGGAGGGGCATCTCTCATGAGACCTTGGAACGCAGCGTATTTGAAGATATATTTGCCATGATCTCTCTATTTTCATCTAATGTATATTCTGATCATATCTTGTAAATATTATTATCTGAAAAGAAAACTGATCGGGGCACACAAATGATGAGGACTAATGATTGATCAGCCTGGCTGGGACGTCCCGGTGTGCCTACTAATCGCCACTTACAATTACCTTTCGTTGTTTCCATTTAGCGTCAACTGACATTCATGGTTGCGCATTATGAAAATCAAGCATAGCTGGTCGAACGAGCTAGTAGTCGGCCAATGTCTGATTCGATATTGGTTTGATTATCCCTCACGAACGCTATGACAGATGATCATGTGTCGACTTAATAGCGATCTAATCATCACCTCGTAACTCTAATCGTCGATCGATATCTATTTGACATGACAAATAGCCGATCATGTAATGACTTAACATCGATTTTATCACCTCCTCGCTTGTAGCAACGCAACAGCTTTCTTTGGCATCGTATGAACGACGTGCTTGGCCAAGCAAATTCATTCGAGTGCTCGAAGTTGTCTCTCACAGTTCGAGAAGCAATGCAGCTAAAGACTTGGCATGGTCATCTACTGAAGCCTCACCTATCCACATCAGGATAGACAGTGGAAAGCCAGCCTCAAACGTTCTTCAAGGTGTTCACCATGGATTCAACTCTAAACATCTTTGCTACTTTGGAGAACACATCGGATCCTTTGAAAGCCTCGACCGCAATAGCTCCAGCCTCTTCCTTCTCCTGCTCTAAACGTGTGTTGTCTTTCTTCAGTTTCTTATTCTCAGCATTTGCATCAGACAACTACTTCTTTAGCTCGTCGTTCTACTTGTCTAGCGCCTGGCACTCTTTCTCGAACCAACCATAAAAGTTTCGCAAAGTAACCTGCGTGGATAAAAACTGAGAAGGAAAATGTAAGTTGCAGTGTGCTGATAGAAAAAGGAATTCAACATATGCAAAATCAGAGACGTACCTTCCTAGTCTTCAAAACGGATTCTTTCAACACCGAGAGCCAAGCCTTCTTTTGCATATCTCGTTCGAGGATCTCATCCACATTGTTCATCATCAAGATGTAATCCTCTGCTATCTTCATTTTCCTGTGGGACACCTCAGATTGAGGGGTTGATGAACATGAAGTAGACTTGCACTGTGATGAGTGCCGCCCCTCATCGATTTTCGAACTCTCATTCGGAGCTCTTTCTCTTTGAACTTGTCTCTACACTCTTCTTCGCCAGCAAGGTAGACACGTCTCTGAAATTGAAGTAAACTAAAATTTCCTTTTCTGGCACGTTTAAAAGAAAAGAGAATATTTTAGATCTTGTGCATTTTGATGTGTGTTCTCCTGGTGATGTAGCATCTTTGGGTGGAAACAAATATTTTGTTACATTTGTTGATGATGCTTCTAGGAAATTATGGGTCTATCTTCTGAAACTAAGGATCAGGTACTCCAGTGTTTTAAGCAGTTTCATGCCATGGTAGAACGAGAAACAGGGAAGTGTTTGAAAAGCCTCAGAACAGATAATGGTGGGAAATACACTTCACATGGGTTCAGAGAGTATTGCTCAGATTTTGGGATTCGACATAAGTTTACAGAGGCAGGGACTCCTAAGCATAATGGTGTGGCAGAAAGAATGAACTGTACCATTCTTGACAGAGTCAGATGCATGTTGAAGACAGCCAAGCTTCCTAGACATTTTGGGGTGAAGCAGTTTGGACCACTTGCTATTTGATTAATAGATCTCCCTCAGTTTTTTTGGATTTTGATATTCCAGAAAGAGTTTGGACAGGCAGAGATGTTTCATACTCTCATCTGAAGGTGTTTGGGTGTAAAGCCTTTATATACGTACCTAAGGAACAGATATCGAAGCTTGATGATAGAGCTACTCCTTGTGTGTTTCTTGGCTATGGTGATGAACAGTTTAGATACAAGTTTTGAGATCCAAAGAAAAGGCAGCTTGTGAGAAGTAGAGATGCAGTGTTTTATGAAGATCAGACGATTGAGGACTTTGATAAAGTCGAACAGCCTAAGGAGATGACTTTAGTTGTTCTTGGTGTTATACCTGATAAATTTTCAGCATCTCAGCCTAGCACTAGCAGTCAGGTAGCTTCTATTAATGATGAAACAATCGATGATAATCTAGTTGATCAGACTAGTAATCAGGAGGAGCAGATTACTGATCAGGGGGAGCAGACCCCTGTTGAAGAAGAAATTGGAGAATCAAGAAGATCTGCAAGAGGCGTATACCATCTACCAGGTATCCTGAGTCTGATTATATTTTGCTCACTGAGGATGGAGAACCAGAAAGTTATTCAGAGGCTCAGGGTCATAAAGACAAATCCCACTGATGAAAGCCATGGTAGATGAGATGACTTCTTTGAAGAAGAATGACACCTATGAGCTGGTAAATCTTCCTAAGGGTAGGAAGGATTTCAGGAATAAATGGGTGTACAAAATCAAAAGGGACAGCAATGGTGACTTATTGAAGTATAAGGCTCGCTTGGTTGTGAAAGGTTTTGGGCAGAAATACGGTGTTGATTTTGATGAGATTTTCTCCCCTGTGGTGAAGATGACATCCATCAGAGCTGTTTTGGCTTTAATAGCCAGTTTAGACTTAGAAATTGAACAGCTTGATGTGAAGACTGCCTTTCTTCATGGTGATTTGAAGGAAGAGATTTATATGGTACAGCCAGAAGGGTTTGAACAGAACACCTTGTATACAAATTAAAGAAGAGTTTGTATGACCTAAAGCAAGCACCAAAACAGTGGTATAAAAAGTTTGATACTTTTATGATGAGTCAGGGGTACACAAGAACTACTGCAGATTCTTGTGTTTATTTCAGATCTTTTCCAGGTGATAAATTTATTATTTTGCTGCTTTATGTTGATGACATGCTTACAGTTGGCCAGGATGCAGGATTGATACAGAAATTGAAGGATTCCTTTCATGAGTCATTTGGTATGAAAGATTTGGGGTCAGCTAAACAAATTTTGGGCATGGAGATTGTTGGAGACAAAATCTAAGAAATTGTGGTTATCACAGAGACATTATATTGAACGGGTACTTGAAAGTTTGGCATGAAAGGGGCTAAGCCAGTTAGCTCTCCTCTTGGAGCTCATTTCAAACTAACAAAGAAATCCAGTCCTTCGACTGATGAGGAGAAGAAAATGGAGGCTATTTCCTATTCCTCAGCTGTTGGTAGTTTGATGTATGCTATGATTTGTACTCGTCCTGACATTGCACACGCAGTTGGTGTGGTAAGCAGATTTCTATCTAATCCGGGGCATGGAGCATTGGGAAGCAGTAAAATGGATTATGCGGTATCTCAGAGGAACTTCTGATTTGTGTTTAGGTTTTGGAGGAGCTCATTCAATTTTGACCGGGTATACAGATGCAGACATGGCAGGTGACCTTGACAACAGAAAATCGACATCTGGGTACTTGTTTACTTTTGCAGGGGGAGCTGTTTCTTGGCAGTCTAAGTTGCAAAAATGCGTAACTTTGTCTACAACAGAGGCTGAGTATGTTGCTATCACTGAAGCAGGAAAGGAGGTGATATGATTGAAAAAATTTCTTGAGAAGCTCAAGTTGAAGCAAAGTGAGTACGTCATTTATTGTGACAGTCAGAGTGCTCTTGAGTTGAGTAAGAACTCTATGTATCATTCTCGCACCAAACACATTGATGTCGGGTGTCACACGATTCGCAAAGCAGTTAACGAGAAGCTTCTACAGTTGGAAAAGATTCACACTGACAAGAATATTGCTGACATATTGACAAAAGTAGTTATCAAGCAGAAGCTGTGCCGGTTATGCCGATATGCATTCTAAGTAATACACTTGGAGTGTGGGATACCTCCCTCATGGACTGGAGGGGGAGATTGTTGGACGGGTCCAGCCCATGATGATACACAACTTAAACACAAGACATAAGTTGAAGGATGAATTAAGTAATTTGGCTGAATAAAAATTGAAAGCCTTGAGGGACACGAAATCCTAAGCCTACTAAGATTTGGTTTTGTTCAATATATATATATATATATATATTGAGATTTTTTAGCTAGACACGAAACGCGGAAATAGGAGAAAAAGAGTGGGCAGCAGAAGAAACAAAAGTCATACACGTAGATCGAGAAAAAAGGGACACAAAAAACTACGGAATTTCACGCACGAAATTGAGAGAATTGGAAACAAAAAGTCAGTTTTGTTTAACGTCAACCAAGAAGAGGAAGAAAATCAGCCCTGTTTTTCTTATCACTTAGAACGGGTTAGGTGATATTTTCCTCATCTCTTGGTATTGATTATTGAGTTTCATCTATTATTAGATGAGTTATTTGTAGTGCCAAGAATATTGTTCTTAAAGGTGTTGCGTGATTGTAGTAGTATGTGATTACCTCTTGATTTAGGGCGATAATCTTGAGAGGATAAACATTATATTCCCATTATTATTTGGTGATAGTGGAGTTGTCGATTTGTCCCGTCGATTTCCCTTCTCATTGGAAGGTTTTACGTCGTTAAATAATATCTGGTGTTATTTACGTTTCCGCACATATATAATTGTTTGATATATTGATTGCCTATTTTAATCACACGAGTTTAGAGAAATTGATTAAATTCCCAACCGTTCGAATCTGAAAAAGGACCGCCTTTCCACACGTCTTGGTTCCCTCGTCAGATCCAGCCACAAAACTCTATGATTTAACCCATAGCAATCGAGATGATAAAGTCGGCAGCCTTTGTAAAGATTCATCCATGCCTAACATGCCATTCCCTGGTCTAGCCTTTCCGTTATGAAAGTAGAGCTCGATCTGCCTTTCTTCCATGTGAATTTGGGACCAACATATCTAATATTCGACAAATGGAGTCGATTAATCACATCAGGGAATCCATTCATTGCTGGTCTCTGGTTGTTTAAACTTCCCAACGGCTCATCATTGGTAAGAAGTTCGTTTAAATCCCTTATGACAAGTGTCGGCATAATCCCTCCAGTGTACAATTGGTTCAACAATTGCAGCTATGATGTCTTTTCGACTAGATTGCCTCCCCATAGAAGCCAACAAACCTCCACTTTGCACCATAATCAATGCTGATAATTGCTTCAATATTTGGGAGTAACTCCGAATATCCACCTCCTCACTCCTCCATCCACAAAAGAAACAACACCCCTCCCCATTTCTTTCCCAGCTATCAACAGGAAAGTTGCCATAGAACTCTAACGCCCTCACACTTTCCGTTTTCCCTCCTGCTATCTTAGTTTCCGTCACAAAAACCATTAAAATCATTACACATATTTAAAATATACAAGTTAGTATTTTCTTAGTTAATCCAACATTAATTAATTAAACCAATAATATGGTGACGTTAACTAACGGAGCAAAACAGCAATTCTGCCTCTCGTCTCTCTCACTGTCTCCCTCCCCCCTCCCCGACACTCTTCTCGTCGCTATGTCGATCTTGTCTCTATCGTCTCTCTTTCTCTCATCTCTCTCCGCCTCTCTCTCTATCGTCTCTCTTTCTCTCATCTCTCTCCGCCTCTCTTCTCGTCTCTCTCCGTGACTACATTGCATTACACGATGGAAGCTATACCCAATTTTCTGGCAAATTGGCTCAGGCAAGCGACTGTTATTTAATCTTCCTTTGGCACAGAGAGTTCTAGGGGAATTATTCTACCAATTTCATATGCCCAGTTCATATTTCGAAATCTGAAATCTTTTTTGTGCATATTTTTTTTTGGGAATTTAATCAATTTCCCTAAACCCGTGTGATTAAAAATAGGCAATCAATATATCAAATAATAATATACGTGCGGAAACTTTAATAACACCAGGAATTATTTAACGTCGTAAAACCCTCCAATGAGAAGGGAAAATCGACGGGGCAAACCGACAATTCCACTATCACCAAATAATAATGGGAATACAATGTTTATCCTCTCAAAATTATCGCCCTAAATCAAGAGGTAATCACACACTACCACAATCACACAACACCGTCAAGAACAATATTCTTGGCACCATAATAACTCATCTAACAATAGATGGAACCCAATAATCAACAACAATAAGAGATGAAAAAAATATCACCTAACTCGTTCCAAGAATTAATCTTGGAGAAACCACCGTTTGAAGAAACCAAACACCGAATAAAAGCTGAAATTCCGTTGAAAACCGTTGATGGCCCAGGCGAATTTTCCTCAATTTTTCCCTTCGTTTTCCGTGAGTGAATGCAAGACTTTTCCCTGCCTTTTGCCACTTTTTGCTTCGTGTTCCGTGCGTTTTTTGTATCCTGCTCCACTCACCCACGCCTCAACATATATATATATATATATATATATATTAAATAAAACTAAATCCTAATAGGTTTAAGATTTCGTGTCTTTTAAGGCTTCTAATTTTATTTAGCCAAATTATATAATTCATCCTCCAATTTATGTCTTGTGTTTAAGTTGAGTAACACTATGGGCTGAACCCGCCCAACATTTTTGGGGGATTTTTCCATTTTTGTTGTTTAATTGCAAAAAAACTTCAATGTATTATGACTTGGACCAGTAATGGCGCTTCTATCTGAAACTGCATTGAAAGGGCCGCCGAGTTGGACGACTCTTCTTGAACTAGGAGTGAAGATATGATTACAATGCAACGTGGAGATATATTCTTTCTTTGTTAGCTGCTTACAAATTTGATCGTGTGAATAGTGCCAATCTTTATTGGAATATTTTGTTTTTTATGCTGGGAAATTATCAAGTGAATTAAATTATTGGAATCTTTGTTTGCTGCTTTGGACCTGGCCATTTTCAGTATTATTCACTGCATGTCTTCAGACGCTTCTCTAGTGTTGTTTTTCCCCCTTTGATGACTGTGCTTGATGTTTGAAGAAAGAAGGATTTTCATTCAGTTTTGGATCCACTTGGGGCATTCTGATTGACATGGAAAGCACCCTGCTGTATGTTTGGAGAAAAAAAGAAGAAAAGAAAAAAATCTGAATAAGAAAACTTGGCTTCTTGCAACGTGTTTTGGAGCTGTTGGGCGACTAAGTTTGCTGGGTTCCTGTTTGTGTTTTGGCTGTCCGATTGGGGGACTTTTTGTGCTGCGTCTTTTTTCTGCTGTTGGGGTTTGTCGGCATGGATTCTCAATGTTGGCTTTGGTGTGACACACTCTCTTTTGTTGCTGATTATCCTTTCCCTAGGGTGCTGACTGTTGCTGGTTTTCCTCATGCCCACTGTTGGAAATGGTTGTTCCTGGTGTTCTGCAGCTTCCGCTGATGCTACTGATTTCTCCTGATATAGGCTGCTGATTTGGGCTGCTATTGTAGTCTTTTTGAATGGCTGGTGCTATTTTTGAGTAATTATTAGATTAGATTCTCTCTCAGTTGTAAGTTGGAAGAGGGTTGACAAATGTGTTGCATCTATATTTGTTGCACAGAAGCCTTTATGCTTAAACAATTGGTGCGTTTTGTCTTTCATATCCAATCTTCTCTAGTTGAATAACCATAAATTCCTTCCTCTTTGTTCTGTTTGAATCCTCTTACGAATTATTTGTTATATCCCAAGGGAAACAAATTGTCCACAAAAAGAAGTAACATTACTGAACACTAGAAACTGATGTCAATATGTTTCCAATTAGTTTTAGGGGAAAAAAGAGAAGTAAAAAAAAAAAAAAAAATGATGCACAACCATGCCAATTGGTTTCAAGGGCAAATTACAATAATGGATAACATCAGCTCAATGCCACAAATCTACTTAACATGAATTTACATCCAGTCAGCATGATCAATAGCTCAAAGAGTATTGATATTTCTCATCCTTCCAATGGATATTCTTGACAGCCAAACAAACTTAATTTGTTTTTCTTTCATCTTTCTAAGTAGAAATATATACTAGGAAAGAGCAACTTCTGTTTCAGTGAGCATTTTGCCATATCTTCATCGAATTTTAAGTTTAATTAACATAAATCCATCCAAAAAACACAACTTCATCGAATTTTAAGTAAACATTTAATTAATTAAAAGATACTTACTGTAGGCATCACCGATAGAAATGCAAAAAGTCTTAAATATCCCTAATAATGCAGTTTTTGGCCGGAAAACTATAGACAAAGGTACGGCAGACTAATTTCATTTAATTAATATATAGATAAAAATGCCACGGAGTCCACCATGACTAAGTATCTAACGTGCACTGACCAGCTTCCAAATCAACTACATTTTGCTCATCAATCTATTTCTTGCCTCTATATCTATGCTATATATTCAATCAAATTTTGTTCATCAATTTATTCCTAGCTGTATATCCATGCAATAAAAGACTTAACCAATGACCCCCATTTTCGTTATGTGGCATGTTGTGACTATTGGAAATCACGAAAGACTTGGTCAACTTTTTTATTTTCTTGACCCATTAACACTTCCTAAAATATATGTCAATTCATTCAATTCTATCATCTATCAAAAGAAAAATAAGTGTTGGAAGAACTTATAAGCGAATAAAATTAAAATCCCAATATATATTACATATATTGTTGCAAGTATTATCATAGAATACATATCAAAATATAGCAAAGCCTCTATATTTATAAGCATCATAAAATATTTCAAAAAATTCAATAGCTATACTTAGCTTGCTATAAATAAATTTAATTTAAATGAATAAATCAATAGTTAATCATTCACGACATTGAACCTTTTAAGTCGTATAAAATTTTATTGTAGAGTTTAGTGATCCAAGTGTGTTCCAAGCCCAGCCCAATATTTTGACCCAGCTGTCAACTCATGGATCCTACTCTTGAGTCGGTAGCATATCTTGGCGTTGATCTCATGATTAAATCTTAGCCGTAGGAGTTTTTTATATTTTGGTTGTGTTTTTTAGACTTAGGGTTAATTAGGCTTTTAATCTTCTGTGTTTATTTGTCTTCTTCTCTGTGTTACTTAGGGTTTTTTGAGTGATAGGCTCTGAGTGGTTCGGGGATTCTAGATCTTCAAGTAGCCCTTGGAACCAAAGTGGGTAGCAAAAGAGACCCCATCTATGTTAATAGTTTCTTGTGTGATAACCTCTATGTAATTGAGTGCAAAAGATGAGGGGTTTGAGTCCTTGGGATTCAGGAAGATGTTAAGGTTTCTTAGTGTTCACCCTAATTTATGCTATAATCCTTTTGTGGCTTTTGCTTACTTGTGGAAGGAGGCAGACCTACTTCTGGAGGAGCCATGTAACAGTTTCTTTTGAAGCCCTAAACTTGTTGGGGCCTAACTGCCAAACCCAAGTCCTTGTGTTATTTTCATTTGTTACTTTTGTCTCGTTTTCATTTGCACTACAAACAACAAGCCAGTCGCTTAAACGTAACATGTAGTATCACAGCATTGATGTGTGTTATGACAGCTAGTAGTGGTCTGAGTGACATTTTCGCATATCGATCCGGCATTTCTATTACTGGGTTGTAAGTTTTTCTGACTCTTCAGTTTCTAAGGCTTCTAGTAATGTTTCTTGGTCTTGTCTTTTCTTGGCAAAATTAGTCTACTACATCTTTATTTTCACAACAATAAGCACTTTACTACCTTTAATTAGTAGACCCTTGACTTGGGATCTCGAATTTTACAGAAACTTATGGATACTAGAGTATTATTCTTGCCTGGTATAATATGGTATCTTGTTACTGTTCTTTGGTTTTTTATCATTTGTTGATCCTGTGTACCTTACTGCTTTGTGTACTTTTCCAGTGATTATTTATCTTCAATTTTCTAGTTGCATCATGTCTGTTTCATTTCATCTTTGAGTTATTTAATAGGAAAGGAGACTTTTCCACTTGGCAGCAAAAGATGAAGGGAACTTGATTCAACAAAAAGTTGCAAAGGCTATTGATAAATCTTTTAAAGCCTCAATGACTCGTAATAAAATTAATGAAATGGATGATCTTGCATATTCCAGATCGGAAGATGCACTTACATGACTCTGTGCTAAGGGCAGAAATGTTCTGAACATTTGTGGGTTCCGATCTACTTGAAGAGCTTTATCTTGAAACGTCCCTACCAAATAAACTGTTTCTGTTAGAAAGATTCTTTAGTTTCAAGATCTGGATGTTTTTAATAAACTGTTATAGAATATTAAAAACATTGGTGAAGACTAATGATGAAAAATCTGGATGTTTTTAATAAATTATTACAGGATATTAAATATAGTGGTGATACTACTATTGATGTATATAAGGCAGTTGATCTCTTGAATTCTAATCTTGATGTTTTCAAATATGTTAAAAATGAAATAAAATATGGTAGGGTTTCTGCCGTGTTAATCGCCCCTCCCAAGAGCCTCAATTTCCTTTGTATTTCAGATTTTACCGTCTTCAGCTTGCACTCACTCCTCGTTAATCTTAAATATTTTAAACCCTATTAATCTTAATTAATTAGTGTTATTTCCCAAAGAAAATTATTTTCTGTTAATTAATCTGTGTTAATAGCTGTCAAAAAAGTTTTGAGAGTTGCCGTGGTGCCTTTAATAAACAAAATTTGCCGGAAAGATTAGATAATAAGAAAGGAAAGCAAAAAGGATAGAATTTTGATGTGTTATAGCGGAAAAAATAAGGCAAGAAATAATGGAAAATATATTTTTTAAAGGAAGTGTAATTTTATGCAAGGGTATCTAAGTAAAGTTTTAATTTGTGGTGTGATAATTAAATATTGTAGTCGCAATATAATTACCTTTTATTTATATGTACTAGTTAAACCATCCATGCTTTGCACGGGTAAAAAAAACTTATTAAAATATATTATTAGATGGTTAAAAGAAATCTGTAATATTTACATCATGCAGAAAATATAAAAACACAAGTATATATTAATTGAATCACTAATATCGATAAACTTAGTATTCATAAAGTTCATGATAGTTTAAAATACAACATACATTTTTACATATAATCCTTCGTTCATATATACAATAATAGAAAAAAATATATGTTACGGGCCTCATTTTAAAAAATCTTAATAAAACTAACAAATTTAAAAATATATATATATATATGTATAATGCACTAAAAAATTCAATTAATATTAAACTCACCAACACACACGGTAGAGATGGTGAATTAATGAATTATGATTGATTAGAGTTTATTTTAGAATTAACATTTTAGATTTGATATTTTAATATATTAGTTAAAAAGATTAACAAGCAAAACAAATGAGCAAAATGGTTAAGGTTTGGTCATAAAACCCAATGATCACATGTTCGGGTCTTCTCTCAGTTCTTTTACAAAAATTTTTGTTGAAAAGAAAAAGAACCGTTGGCACAAAATTTATCAAATAAAAAAGAGATCGGAAGATTACGGTACAAAAGGTGCCGAGGCGTAAGTGAGTTAATTAATATATATATATATATATAAATATAAATATGTAGATTAGTGATTAGTGATAGTGATATATGATTTAATGAGCAATGTGATTTTATCTATAATGAGCAACCGTACATTTGACAGTTAACTGGTTGGTGCATGTAATAATTAAGATCATTTATTTATTATTATTATCATACACCTCAAATTAAGTGATAGGTATGCATTTCCTCATTATACAGAGAGCATGATTGCTCATTGGATACAGGGTTTTTTTTAGTAAGTAGCCTTCCACCCATACATTGTACGGGAAGAAAAATCACAATAAAAATGTAGAATAAAAATCACATTACGAAAAGCCAATTAAAATCAGAATTTGATTATCTAGTTTTAGTGAATGAGCTACGATCTCGTTTTATTGCGCCTAAGTCTCCAAATAATTTAATATTCTTCTTAGTCAGCTGATGCTTATAGTCGTCGAAATGTTTGTGAAACATAATAATTACATTATGCATAAGCCAATTTTGTTTGAACACTTGACAATTTCACAAATATTTACATATAAGTTTTTAGGATTCAGAGGCGTCTTTAGTTACACCGCAACTTGAGGAATGGAGTAGGGGTGTTCAATAACAATAACAATAACAATAAATGAAGCATACTTGCAACACCAATCTAGAATATAAATAAACGAAAAAAATCATCATTATGTACTATCTCACACTCTATAGATTATGATTTTGATTCTCTCGTGTCATACAATATCTTTAGGTCAATCATGGAAAATGTTTGGTTGTTTTCAATTGGCAATTGAGTCAAATGTGAATTGTCACAATAACATGACAGTTGTCCTCCAGGCTTCATGTATTAGACGAAATGCCAATGTCTTGCAATATCTTTAAGGTCTGGACGCCAATTTGCATTACCGGTTGTACGTTTGAAATGCCAATGCCACCTATGGCAACCACTGGTAACTCGAATGGCAAAGACAAATTCTTTGGCCAGTCTAGACCAACGATGATATTGTTTACTTTTGTGTTTGCTGGACATACACACCTACGTCCTATGTAATCAGTACCCTCGACCCATGTTACCTGAGCTTGCTCAGGTGTCTTGCACGAAACACAAATGATCTTTCTCTAGCCAAGTAGAGTCCGAATAACCCTAATAGTTTATCAGATTGGC
>CAVNYN010282219.1:0-33923 GCA_963692815.1 Nyctanthes arbor-tristis | reverse complement strand
TGACCACAGCAGAACTTCTCACGTTAATGTTGTCAAACTCCTGGGAATGTCTTCTTTGGCATCCCCATCTTCTCCTACAGAGAACTTGAAGAGGCCACAAATGGTTTTGATCCTTCTAGAGAACTTGGAGATGGAGGTTTTGGAACTGTATACTATGGTAAGAATCTATTTCTCCATTATGTGGTGTAACTCACTTAAAATTATGATATTTAAACTAATGGCAGCCAATCAGTAGATACCAATACTTAGTTTGACCCCATTTCTATTGATTAGGCAAACTCCGGGATGGAAGAGAAGTAGCAATAAAGCGCCTGTATGAGCATAACTACAAGCGAGTAGAGCAGTTCATCAATGAAATCAAAATCCTCACTTGCTTAAGGCACCCAAATCTTGTTTCTCTCTATGGACGTACGTCTAGGTGCTGCCGGGAACTTCTACTTGTTTATGTGTACATTCCTAATGGTACAGTTGCTGATCATCTACATGGTGACAGAGGTGAAGAAGCAGCACTGGTGTGGCCAGTTTGAATGGACATTGCCGTAGAAACTGCTAGTGCATTGGGTACCTCCATAAGACTGATATAAGACATCGTGATATCAAGACTAATAACATACTACTGGACAACAATTTCTCGGTCAAAGTTGCAGATTTTGGGCTTTCAAGACTCTTCCCTAATGATGTCTCTCATATATCAACTACACCTCAAGGGACTCCTGGATATGTAGATCCAGAATATCACCAATGTTACCAGCTCACAGATAGAAGTGATGTATACAGCTTCAGAGTTGTCCTTATTGAGCTAATATCATCAATGCCTGCTGTGGATATAAGTAGGCATAGGCATGAAATCAACTTAGCCAACCTAGCAATAAGCAGAATCCAAAGGTGTGCATTTAATGAGTTAATAGATCCATCTCTGGGATTTGACTCTGATCCCGAAGTGACAAGAATGACTACTTCTATAGCAGAGTTAGCTTTCCGATGTCTGCAACTTGAAAAGGATCTGAGGCCTTCTATGGACGAGGTTTTAACATTTCTGAAGGAAATAAGAGGCGACGATGATTTTGAAATTCAGAACAAAGTGGTGACTAACGAAATGGATACTAATGGTATGCTGAGTGTTCAAGAAGTGTAAAATTCCCTTCTTGACCCGAAACGGATGATGTTGTGTTTTTTAAGGGGAAGCATATACAGTCCTCAGCAAATTCATTGACTGAGGTGGATAAGTGGCTCTATAACTGCTAGTTCCAGCTGATGAGATTTCTTTTATTGTTAATAGTAATGTATGGTAAGAATGTTCTTAAACACTGTTTTTATTGTTATCAAAAGGGTGTAACTTTTCCACATATGCTTTCAGCTAAGAAAAAGTAAGGACAAATTAGGCATGCAATACTCACAGAATTCTTTAATTTTTGTGGCAGTATCCTTATTAGGAATTAGCTCCGTGTTGCGACCCATTTTTTTGGAATTGAACTATTGTACCCTAATTACTTTTTTGCTGCTGTCTTATTAATTACAAGAAATTTGATAAGCATTTTTAATAAGTTGGAGTCTCCATGATATAGTTTCTATATCTCAGGTTTGAGATACTCATTTGTGTGTGTGTTTTTCTTTATGGTGACGTTTGGCTTATGGTGGATAAAACTGAACGTATATCTAGACCATCAACGAGCAGGGGTATGGATCTTCCGGGTTCATGAAGTTAAGCTATGACGACGATCGAATTTTCAAGAATCAGATGGTGTCTGAAGGCTCATAGTGACCCTCAGATCTTAATAATACCTGAACTGAATCAATCTTGGCTTATTGTTAAATTCTTTCTTGTATGTTATAAGAATACTTCTAAAGTGAAATCTAATGACTATAGTTTAAACTATACAATTTAATAAATAATTAACAAATTAGTACAAGACAATTGATTTCTAGTATTATAAATAACAGTACTCATTATTTATTTATTTTTTTCCCCGAACACCTTTTTATTTTACATTGTATAATCTGTATGTCTCTGTGGTATGCGTGGAATTGACTTCAAGTCAAGCCAAATGGTGAAGTCTTCTTAGTTCTTACAGACAGAATAATAATTGGTTCAAAAAGTTTTCTTTTCTTTATTTGTTTCTGTAATTGTCCAATATTTTGACAAATGAACCAGGTTTCTTGACATCTTTAGATCTTTGCAATTCCTTATCAGAAATCTTCTGCAGTGAACTATCCACTCGAAGCATGCCAGCCCAAGAACTGTCAAAAAGGCCTAAAGTGAACTGAAGCATTTACTTAGTATTGAAAATAATAATAAAGTCAACTGCATGCTCTATACACAATCTGGACGTTGCGGGTAACGCAAACAAGTTGCAGGAAATAAGAAGGAGCTAAAGATTTTGATTGGAATTAATTCCTAGTGTTAGGTGTGGTCTATTCAAGAAAGCTCTGTTGGGATGCTACAAGTTTTTGGGTTTGTTTTTCTGTGTTTCATGTTTCCATCTTCAAGTTTGTTGATTCTAAATGCCCCGAGAGTTTCTCGTGTGGAGATCTTGGGGAATTGAAGTTTCCTCTGACAGATTATTCGCAACCTGAATGTGGGTTGCTCACCGTTGAGTGTGATGCTCGCTGCGATGTATTCGAAAATTACTCAATTCAAGACTCTCCTTCTATTTTCATTCTTCCAAAATATCACCCTGTTCCAATGCAGCAAAAATGTGAACTATCTCCAAGATTTTCTAGATTTTCACGTAAAATACTACTCAGGTTGTGATTACCTTGATATATATTATGCCAAATCAAATGAAAATCTTTCCGCCCCATACGGTTGTTACCCCCTTCGCATGCCAATCAAATCGGGAGTTTAACCAGAAAAAACTGACCTGTTCAGTCTCTTAAGCCCTAGATATCAGATAGAATGGAATCTGACTGATGCTTGTATTAATTGCCACAAAAAAGAAGGGCGTTGTAAAGCTACCAGAGAGAATGAATTTCAATGTGGAGGTATATCAGAGTCATTCGTTTACATACTTCTTACTGATTTGTGCTTTTGCGAGCAATTGATGTTTACTCTTTTAATTCTATTTGTTGTGTTATCGCCATCCACAGGAGAATACTTGATTTTCATCCTTTCCTACGAATAGATGTGTTCTTCATGGCTTTTTTAGGATCTTATATTTGTTTCCTTGATTGAGCCTGAACTGACAAAACTTCGTCCTTGTTGATTATGGTTGCAGAGAAAAAGAAAAAATGGAAGGTGATTTTAACTTGAAGAGGCCACTAATAGTTTTGATTCTTCCAGACAACTTGGAGAGGGCGGATTTGGAATTGTATACTATGGTAAGAATCTATTTTTTCATCACGAGGCACAAGTGACTCACTCAAAATCATGATATTTTAAATGGCAAGTAATCAGTACAATAGCTAGTTTGACTCCATTTCTAATGATTAGGCATACTCCAGAATGGAAGAGAAGTAGCAATAAAGTGACTGTATGAGGATAACCATAAATGTGTGGAGCAGTTCATGAATGAACTCAAAATTTTTACGTACTTAAAGCACCCGAATCTAGTTTCTCTGTATGGCTGTACATCTAGGTGCAGCCAGGAACTTCTACTTGTTTACGAGTACATTCCTAATGGTACATTTGCTTATCATCTCCATGGTGACAGAGCTAAAGATGCACCACTGTCTTAGCCAATTCGAATGGACATTGCCGTAGAAACCACTAGTGCATTGGTGTACCTTCATAAGTCTGATATAATACATCGTGATGTCAAGACTAATAACATACTATTGGACAACAATTTTTCGGTCAAAGTTGTAGATTTTGGGCTTTCAAGACTCTTCCCTAAAGATGTTACTCACATATCAACTGCACCTCTAGGGACTCCTAGATATGTTGATCCAGAATATCATCAATCTTACCAGCTTACCAATAAAAGTGATGTTTACAGCTTTGGAGTTGTCCTCACTGAGCTTATATCATCAATGCCCCCATGGATACAAGTAGGCATTGGAATGAAATCAACTTAGTGAACTTAGCGATAAGCAGGATCCAGAGGTGTGCATTTAACGAGTTAATTGATCCATCTTTAGGATTTGACTCTGATCCCGAAGTTACAAGGATGACTACTTCGGTAGCGGAGTTAGCTTTCCGATGTTTGCAACTTGAAAAGGATCTGAGGTTTTCTATGGATGAAATTTTAGCATTTCTGAAGGAAATAAGGGGCAATGACGGGTTTGAAATTGAGAAGAAAATGGAGACTAATCATATACAGAGTGTTCCAAGAAGTGCAAAAATCCCTTCTGCACCTGAAACAAATGATGCTGTGTTGTAGAGGGGCCATCATATACAATCCTCACCAAATTCTGTGATTGACAGGTGGATGAGTGGCTTTATAACTGCTAGTTCAATGGGTAACATTCCTTTTATTGTTAATAAAAGTGGATGGTCAGAATGTTCTTGAACACCCTTTATATGGTTACCAAATAGGTGGTAAGCATTTTTTAAGTAAGTTTTGAGTCTTCATGATATAGTTTCTATATCTCAGGTTTGAGATTCTCATTTGTATGTGTGTGTGTGTGTTTTTTTTTTCTTTATGGTAACATTTGGCTTATCACCATACACACTGATCCTATGTCTACACCATCAATGAGCAGGTTTTTAGAAATGTTAGAAGGAAAAACCGAATCTCTGCAAATCTGACCCAAACCCAACTATTCACAGCCAAGCCTCATAGAAACTCCTTCAACGTTTGAGTTTGCACTCACTTCTTCCGAGGTTCATTAAGTTAATCTATGACACCAATGGAACTTTCAGGAATCAGATGGTGTCTGAAGGCTCTTAGTGACATCAGTTATTAATATATCTGAGCTGAATCTTGGCTTATTGTCAAATTCTGTCTGTGTATGTTATAAAAGTTTAATATAATCTACTTTCATTCTTAGATTTATTGTCCTTTCTTGCCAATAAAAACAATCTGTAGGAAGAGTTAATTTAAATTATATCGCAGCATAGCACACAATCGAATAGTTAAATGATTGTAATTTTTTGGTCACATTGAGCTCGATTATGGATAGCACACCGATTCCTATAATGGCTTTAAACTTTCCATTGCTTCCACTCCATGAAGAGTGGAGATATTAATGCACTATCTCAATGTATTGCACATGTAAGAACTCTGTCCACCTTGAAATTGATCTTGGCCTCTGAATCATTTTTAATCATCTGATCCAACTAATGGTTTTTGATGACCTCGTTAACTTTTGTGGTCAGTTTCTATAATAAAGTTTGAGATAAGTTGATACGAACTTTTCTGATTATTTTCATTCACTTGAGTTATATATTACCGTGGTAGTCCTTATAAAAACCGCTTTTATGTACAGCCAATTACTACTCAAGTGAAATTCTATTCTAACTAATCTAATGACTATAATAATTTAAATATAAATATTTAGCACAAGTTAACAATTAATAAAAGACATTGATTAATTCCTAATATAAATGACAGTATTCATTATTTATTTTTCCAGAATACTTTTTTATATTGTAATAGGTCTGAACACGCCAAATTTTCTCCTCTAATCCGTGTTTAATTTTCTGTGGTGTACGTGGAAATTGGAATAAACTTCAAGTCAAGCCAGTCCAGAGGGGAATCCAAATGGTGAAGCCTTCTTAGTTCTTATTACAGATGACCGTGAGAATTAATTGGTTCGAAAAGTTTTCTTTTCTTTGTTTGTTTCTATAACTGTCGATTGTCCAATATTATTATTCACAAGAATAAATTAAATCTATACTTTCTCGACATCTTCTTTGTATCTTCTATCTTATCTTCTTAAAGAAAAGCTTCTACTGCTAACTACCCATTCGAAGCCTGCCAGCCCAAGAAGCCAAGAACTGTGGAAATGACCTAAACAGAATAGGGAAATTCAACCCAGAAATTATGTTATGCTTTATGTATAAAGTATCAAACGATAATTTTTAATCTGGACACGCCGTAAAAGTATCTTTTCCATTGGTTTTGTAGTGTATATATTTTCTAGTCAAGACTTGTTTCTCTACTGAAGAATTTGACTTGAAAATCTAGACTAAATTGTCCTCTCTGTCTGCTTCACTATTCTAGTCTGAAAGCGTGACTTTAACTAGTCTGAAAGCGTGACTCTAACTAGTCTGAAAGCGTGACTCCTTCAATCCCTTGCTATACGTTATCATTTTGGAACATAGGTAAAGCAATCATTCTATCAGAACTATCTATGGAACGACTTCAATTATTTGTCTCTTCCACTTGTCCATTTTTGTTTAACTTTCTATGAGACTATAAATAATTTTCCAGGCCAACTCCCATGTTCAACCTTGAAGAAACAATTTAATGGAACTTAGATAAATTAAGCCGAATGGTTGGAATTCTTTCTTCTCTTGTTCTTAAATGTTAAACATGGTTCTTCCAAGGCAACTGTATTGGAACACAGCTGGTTTTCTTGTTTTTTTCTCTCTTTTTTGTCTAAACTTTGTCGATTCTAAATGTCCGAAGTCTTTCCACTGTGGAAAGCTTGGTCTTTTGGAGTTTCCTTTCTCCAATTACACGCAGCCTGAATGCGGGATATTCGGGGTTCAGTGCGATGCCACCCCATATCCACGAGTTCACATAGAAAAAGAAGGCATTTCAACGTGGTACGAGATTTTGTCCAAGTCATTTCCAAATGCTGTCAAGATTCATGACCCCATTTCAGAAGCTCTTATAAAAGTTAAAAGCTGTGATTTGTTTGGGAGTCCTCCTATCCGGGACACACCTTCTATTTCATACAAGGCATCGCCCAATATCACTCTGATCAAATGCCCCAAAAGGTCGATACCATATGTCCATGGATGTAGGCAATACAGAGCGTGTACAGACTTTGACATCTATCATGGGTTTTCCAGCAAAAATATTTCACTCCCGAGTAACTGTTCCCTTTTTTATTTGCCATGCAAGTTGCAGAGCAAACCAGATTCAGATAACTTGTTCAGTCTCTTTGCTTTTGTATATGATATACAGCTGTTTCTCTCTGATGCTTGTATCAAGTGTCATAACAAAGGAGGCCGGTGTTCAACTACCAAAAGGGACAAGTTTCGATGTGAACAAGGTACCATAGAGCGTTCTTTTCTTTTATGTGCTTTCTCTTGATTTCAGGTTTTTTCCAGCAATCCAAAGCAGGGTTTAAGTGATTGTGGTTAGTGAGAATGGTTTCTCTAATCTCATCATACTAAGCTTGATAGTCTTTTTCGTCTGGTGGTATCGGAAAAGAAGAATTAATGAAGAGTACTTGCTTTCAAGGAATATATCCTCTGATCCCTCATCAAAATCAGACATTGAAAGTGGGTGTGTCTTCTCTGGCATCCCCATTTTCTCCTACGAAGAACTTGAAGAGGCCACTAATAGTTTTGATTCTTCGAGACAACTTGGAGATGGGGGCTTTGGAATTGTATACTATGGTAAGGATCTATATTTTTCATCATAAGGCACAAGTACAACTTACTCAATATCATGATACGTATGTGGCAACTAGTCAGTACGTATAGCTATTTTAATCCATTTCTGATGATTAGGCAAACTCTGGGATGGAAGAGAAGTAGCAATAAAGCGATTGTATGAGCACAACTACAAACGACTGGAGCAGTTCATGAATGAAATCAAAATTTTTACATGCTTAAGGCACCCGAACCTTGTTTCTCTGTATGGCTGTACATCTAGGTGCAGCCAGGAACTTCTACTCGTTTATGAGTACATTCCTAATGGTACAGTTGCTGATCATCTCCACGGTGACAAGCTAAAGAAGTACCACTATCTTGGCCAATTCGAATGGACATTGCCGTAGAAACTGCTAGTGCATTGGCGTACATCCATAAGTCTGATATAATACATCGTGATGTGAAGACTAATAACATACTGCTCGACAACAATTTTTCTGTCAAAGTTGCAGATTTTGGGCTCTCAAGACTTTTCCCAAATGATGTTCTCATATATCAACTGCACCTCAGGGTACTCTTGGATATGTTGATCCAGAATATTATCAATGTTACCAGCTTACTGATAGAAGTGATGTTTATAGCTTTGGAGTCGTCCTCATTGAGCTCATATCATCAATGCCTGCCGTGGATACAAGTAGGCATCGGCATGATATCAATTTAGCCAACTTAGCGATAAGCAGGATCCAGAGATGTGCATTTAACGAGCTAATTGATCCATCTCTAGGATTTGACTTCGATCCCGAAGTTACAAGGATGACTACTTCTGTAGCGGAATTAGCTTTCCAATGTTTGCAACTTGAAAAGGATCTAAGGCCCTCCATGGATGAAGTTTTAGCATTTCTGAAGGAAATACGGGGCAATGACAGGTTTGAAACTGAGAAGAAAATGGAGACTAATGATATGCAGAGTGTTCCAAGAAGTGCAGAAATCTGTCTTTCACCCCAAACAGATGATGTTCTGTTGTTGAAGGGCAAGCATCAATCCTCACCAAATTCTGTGACTGGTAGGTGGATGAGTGGCTCTACAACTGCTAGCTCCAGTGGGTGAGATTCCTTTTACTGCTAATAGATGTGGATGGTAAGAATGACCTTAAACACGTTTTTTACTGTTACAAAGGGGGTGTAATGTTTTTGCATATGCCTTGAGCTTCTAAACTGTAAATATAGAACCAAATACTGAGAGTAAATGATGTAGCCTTTGTGACATGATTACATGAATAATTTGAGGGAGATGTTTTGGTATGTAATCTGACAGGCGAAATCGCAAGTGCACGGTACCGTTCAAGTAGTATAGGACTAGATGAGTCCCGAATGTCGATCACACAGGGAAAGTTATCACATATTTCACTTGAGTCAATTTCACACCAATTGAATAAGGAAATTAAGAGTTTGTAAAAGAATAATGAGGTTGTTGAAACTAACAATTAAATACTCTATCTATTTTAATCTAAGAAGGAACTCAAATTTATGGACTAGAAAATACATAAATGAAAGCGTTGATACTCATGAATCCACAATAAACGACATTCCAATTATGTAATCTTACTCATGACAATTCACCATCACGTGCTTACAACCAGTTTGACAAGTTTAATTGAAAACCTCTCTCGAGCAAATTCAAATCTACACAACCAAGTAAACCCACTATATCTCTATGTGAATTTCAACCTAGTTGAGTGCATTAATTAATAAGAAACCATTTTTGTGGTCACACAAATCATAAAAGTATATCTCTATCTTCTATGCAATTTATGTTTTCTATTGAAATGCTAAATTGGTGACTTACCTTTCGATCTCCTCACAAATTCACTAACGCAATTACAAGTCGATCAGGCTCATAAAAGGTAATTACATATCACAATAGAAAATAAGCACGCAATAACAATTAGAGTCATGAATGGGATTAACACAATTAAAACATGTCTATTGCTTCATATATTGTCTCAACAAGGAAAATTAGTTACGCATAATAAAGGAATTCATAATATAAGCATTCATAGGGTTTGAATACATGACCAGATTCTAGCAAAGAAAAGATGAAGAATAACGAAGAAAACGTTTGTACCAAACGAAGAACTTCGTTCTTCAATCTTCACGCGAACCCCGGCTTCAATCTGCAAGCCCTTGCTCCAATCTCCTAGTCCTCAAGAACAATTTTCTATGATGAATCCCCCTTTACAGATGGGTTTATGTTCTTTTATAGTTGGGGAGACCTTAGAACCCTCAATTGTATAAAAAACGGGCCCAAAAACGCGTCAAACGTGTTTCCGCTATGGGCCGTGGGTAGGGGGCGGTTTGCTTGCCGCGGCCTACCCTCCCCTAGTAGAGAAATTGGCTAGGCCGAGGGTAGGGGGTGGTTTGCTACCGCGCGCGATTCAGTCCCTGATTTGATTTTTTCTTTCAGCAATGGTCCTTTTTAGCTTTTTTCTTCATTTATACAAGTCTAAAACTTCTCGAATGCTTTACAAAGGTCCTCGAACTCTTCAATTACGACCCAAATAGTCTCTTTTAAGTTCTCCTAAATGCAATCTAGTCCTAAACTTGTTGACATTGATCTTTTCACCCCAAACTCTCAAGCCGTCACATCTTGATACTATATCTTGAATATAAAGTCTCAATTTGGTTCAAAAATCATCCTTTTCATTTTATATCACTTCAATTTGAGCTTTTCACCTATATAAACCATATCCACACAAATTAGGTAGAAATCTGCTCAATTTCATATAGAATTGCATAAGTTAAGAGAAATATTTTTCATATAAAATACACTTATCAAACTCCCCCAAACTTAACCCTTGATCGTCTCGAGCAAGAAATTTACCCAATTACATTAAACACCCAGAATAAAATTAAACACACAATACAAAATAAAACTTGCCAACATCCTACCCTATGTCATTCATGACTGTCACAGAACATTGCCACCAACAGTGAACTCATCCAATGCTTGACTAGAGAATGGGCATAATCACACTCACCATCATACACTTTGGTTGGGCTTTCTCAAACCACAATAGTCAAATATGTTCTCACCCTCCCGTGAAAGGCGCACATCCCCCAAACTTACTATTTTTTTCTTTCTCACTACCTCTTTTTTTGCATAGAGATATATGCTTAAAGGTTTGAATATCTCATCTCTCAAGGAAGTATTAAGTTGGTTTAGATCTTACCACAAAAATACTAGCTTAGTCAATGTGGATTCTCCCAATTTTTGAGGACCCCGACTTTTTCATTATCCACCAGGCAGTCAAACTTACTAGCAATCTACATCCCCAAAAATTGAAGCATAGCCTTGCAGTTATTATTCTACCACTCAATCAAGCATAGCCAGAATCTTTCTCTGGTGTTCTTTTTCCTTTTTTTTAATTTTTGAGATTTGCTCACTTTTTTTTCAATAGCCTCATATGTCTTATGTACAATCTACCTCTTCACTGGGCTTTCTATATGACCCTTTAACGAGCTTTGGGCCGATGACTCCCGATTCAGTTGACCGAGGGCACCAGGTTTGAAAGACCCCTAAGGACTTAATTGCTCGAGTCACATAGGCTTTGAAGAATAGTAAAGACACATCGAGGGCATTAGTTTTTTTCAGACCTAATTTGTGCAAGACTTAAGAGTAGGGATGAGATTACCAACATCTAGTCATTGTCTAGCTTCAATTGGTCAGCCAAAAACACTCTACACTAATTTTCAACATGCATGGAATCTACACCAACCTCACTAACATCCTCGAGGCTCAACCTCCCCCAAACTTAGACTCAATTAGGATTTGCAACTAAGAACAATGAAAGGGCAAGGTATTCTAATTCTCAATTTTGACTATTATCTAAATCATTCACCCGACTAAAGTGTTGATTATGGTGACTTATGCCAAATAAAAAATGAGTCAAACATAGACAAGCTAATTTTCACCAAATTTGATTCATATAGCAATGTCCCATCACAAATCACAAACAACACAAGTTTCAGGTGATTTCAATCAAACCAGCCGGCAAGGCAAAACGACAAAAACTGAAAGAAATTCAAAAATTTTTTTTTTTTTAAAACAAAACATGACCAAAAAAAACAATAAAATTTCAAACGAAACCGCAACTAACCATACAAAATGCAGCTACTTGAATGAATATAGTTCCAACAGTTAACATCTCAATCATCAATCTTCAAAATAAGTTACACCTCTCCCAAACTTAAAAGTTTACATTGTCCCAATGTAAAAAAAAACAAAGAAAGGATATTACCCGATGAAGCTCATTTGGGCCAATGTTGATTCTGACTGAAACTCACATCTCAGAAGGAGGTGAGGGCACTGGGGTTGCATAGCCACAAGTATATTCACCAAGATCAACATTCATCTAGAAAACAACAATTTTTGATGTTATTTAGAGGTTGAAGGGGAGCAGAAAACATAAATAAATATAAAACATAAAATTAGAAATAAATGTGCCTAACACTAATGCAATTCTAGAATCCAAATGCAATGCACAAATCAAAATCAAAGAAAAACAAGGGTAGATGATGTGTTGCCTCCCATTAAGCACTCGATTTATAGTCTAGAGCTTGACTTTTCCAAGACGATTGTTCTTACAGAACTCGAAACAATGCTTTGAATGCTCTACTTTTCTTGACATGAATGACTGTGTACCCTTCTTTTTACATCCTGAAAAATTGGAGCTTGGCTTGCATGGGAACAATAGACCTTTTTAGGCTGTTTAACTCAAACTCAATGACGTACACTTCCACTTCCTCATCGGCATTGATCACAAAGTCAATCTTGTTGTAATCATGAAAATCAAAGAGTGGGTCAGTAGTCACAACATCATTCAATGTTACTTCTTTACCTTGCTCTTTTATTACCCACTCTTTATCTTCCTCAGGGTCTTCACTTTTAATTTGAACTTCATTGAGTTGAATAACTGGCCCATTATACAAATCTATAGATGAATGCACTTCTAACAGTGTTGTACAGCAAAGTTTGTGTTCCACTGAGTTGGACTTAGTGTTGCTTAGTAGAACGTCATGTTCTATTTTAGCATCTTCCACCACCAACTCTTCACCATCATTTTCTACATTATGTCCAACCATCTGCCTATTGTCATCCAGCTCTACTTGGCACAAAGAATCTGCAGCTCTTTCCCTCATTTTGTCTACTTTTTTCATGAAGCTATTAGTGTTTTGTGCAAATTGTAAAGTAGCTTCACCAAGTTGTTCAATTAGCTTTTCAAAATTTGATGTCTCTTCACACTAATGATGTCGCAAACTTGATAGAATTTCTTGATTCCCACCCCAATTAGAAATAGGGTACTCCATCTGTTTATGGTCATCATTGCAGAAATATAAGCTTTGTGCAGTTGGTCCTTTCCAAAACAAGTTCATAGGCAGGTCATCAATATCTATGTGAGAAGTTTGTGGGGAAACAAACTCATCCCAAAATAATCCTATAGGCAAGTCATCACGATCAGCTCCATAGTCAATCATCTCAAGATGTTGATCCAATCTCCATGCTCCCTAAAACAAAATTGAGTCAAAGAACCAGTGGATCAACATGAAAATTAGTGAAAAATAAAATAAAACTGATTCAACTAGCAATAAAATTAATTCAATGGAAGCAAGTAACTTAAAACTTTCCCCGGCAACGACGCCAAAAACTTGATAGGCGAAATCGCAAGTGTACGATACCATTCAAGTAGTATAGGACTAGATGAGTCCCGAATGTCGATCCCACAAGGAAAGTTGTCACATATTTCACTTGAGTCAATTTCACACCAATTGAATAAGAAAATTAAGAGTTTGTAAAAGAATAATGAGGTTGTTTAAACTAACAATTAAATGCTCTATCTATTTTAATTTAAGAAGAAACTCAAATTTATAGACTAGAAAATATATGAATGAAAGCTTTGAGACTCACGAATCCACAATAAATTGGCGTTCCAATTATGCAATTCTACTCATGACAATTCACCATCACGTGCTCACAACCAGTTTGACAAGTTTAATTGAAAACCTCTCTCGAGCAAATTCAAATCTACACAACCAAGTAAACCCACTATATCTCTATGTGAATTTCAACCTAGTTGAGTGCATTAATTAACAAGAAACCATTTTTATGGTCACACAAATCATAAAAGTATATCTCTATCTTCAATGCAATTTATCGGTCTCCTCACGAATTTACTAACGTAATTACAAGTTGATCAGGCTCATAAAAGGTAATTACATATCACAATAGAAAATAAGCACGCAAATAACAATTAGAGTCATGAATGAGATTAACACAATTAAAACATGTCTATTGCTTTATCGATTGTCTCAACAAAGAAAATTAGTTACGCATAATAAAGGAATTCATAACATAAGCATTCATAAGGTTTGAATACATGACCAGATTCTAGCAAAGAAAAGATGAAGAATAACGAAGAAAACGTTTGCACCAAACGAAGAACTTCGTTCTTCAATCTTCGTTCTCCAAGCCTTTGCTCCAATCTCCTAGCCCTTACCCCAATCTCCTAGCTCTCAAGAACAATTTTCTATTATGAATCCCCCCTTTACAGATGGGTTTACGTTCTTTTATAGTTGGGGATGCCTTAGAACCCTCAATTGTATAAAAAATGGGCCCAAAAACGCGTCAAACGTGTTTCCGCTATTGGCCGCGGGTAGGGGGCGGTTTGCTTGTCGCTGTCTACCCGCCCCTAGTAGAGAAATTGGCTAGGCCGTGGGTAGGGGGCAATTTGCTTGTCGCGCCCACCCGCGCCCTACTTTCAGCACGCGCGATTCAGTCCCTGATTTGACTTTTTTTCATCAATGGTACTTTTTAGCTTTTTTCTTCATTTATACAAGTCCAAAACTTCTCGAATGCTTCACAAAGGTCCTCAAACTCTTTAATTACGACCCAAATAGTCTCTTTTAAGTTCCCCAAAGTGCAATATAGTCCTCAAACTTGTTGACATTGATCTTTTCACCCCAAACTCTCAAGCCATCATATCTTGATGCTATATCTTGAATGTAAAGTCTCAAGTTCAAAAATCATCCTTTTCATTTAATATCACTTCAATTTGAGTTTTTCACCTATATGAACCATATTCACACAAATTAGGTAGAAATCTGCTCGATTTCATATAGAATTGCATAAGTTAAGAGAAGTATTTTTACTTATAAAATATACTTATCACAATCCTTGCTACACGAGTAACAAGATTTTTGAAATTCCTTAACTTTATTTGTGCCCCATTGATTAGGAAATGAACTGTAGTATGGTAGAATTGGTTTATTGATTCCTGTTAAGACGTGATAATTTAACCATGTTTTATAAGTTGGAGTCTCCGCGAGATAGTTTCTACATCTCGTGTTTGAGACACTAATTTGACAAGCTTGTTTACATCACGAGGTTTTTCATTGTTTCTGAAGTTCTCAACATAAATTCTTGTATTCTATTGTGTTAGTTATTTGTTCTTTTTGTTGCTTTTTTGGAGGTGAATTTTGGGATGTGAATTAGGAAATGTTGTTAGAGATGGTCTGCTGAACTCCATGATTGGTTTGACATTTCATCAACTAACACAGACCTAACTAGCCCATATTTGAATCTAACTCATCAATAGAGGGCGAGTATCGAGCCAGCAAACCGTTGAATGGATATGGCAGGTGTATGCAATCACAGTAGAAATAAGAAAATAGACGAACTTTATGCTGCGTGGGTAAGCTAGTATGGAAGAACCGAGCTTAAGAGATTTCGGCAACATGTCTAATATTATCTTCCATGCAAAAAACTTAACTTCGCTAGGGACCTTTAAATGCCAGAATCCTTTCTGCCATTCCACCAAACGTCCCCCCACTACTAAGCGAACTTCCCTAGCCAAATTCCGATCCAAATGATACCTAGACCGCACACTATAGACCCCATTCGACTCAAAATGCCACATAATTTCATTCTCCATATCCGGGTTTCGCTGCGGCATGCCTAAAATAACATCAACATCTATTGGGTTAAACCGTTCTCTAATCATTTCCATCCTCCGTCCTCCATTTATATCCATAAGCTCCTCTACCTTCATTAAGTGGTCTTCCCATGTTGAAGTAATGGGTTGAAAGTTGGAAGGCCGTGGCATCCATTTACATCCATAAGCTCCTCAACCTTCAATTAAGTCGAAAGTTGTAACTTTGTTTTGTTTCTCTCTTAATTATTAAAAAACTATGTCCAATTAAAAAAAAAAAATTACCTTAGTCCATCTCACATAGTAGGCCCCACAATTTTGAGAGCGATATGAAACTTCCTTTTTTTTTTTTTATTAAAAAGGGAGATGGGGAAGGGATGGTGGGGATTCGAACCCAGATCACTCAGGTAAGGGGTCAGATCTTTTTCCACTCAAACTGCCCCTTGATTCCAAGGGCGATATGAAACTTTTGTCCACTTTAATTGTCTTGATTTTAATAATATCTTAAATCATTTTTCATTAACTTACAAATGTCGATTTGACTCGAGTTCGAGTCACACCTTTACTTATGCGATCTTTAAATTGCACTAAAAAACAAAACAAAATAACAGTACCATGTGTAGTTTTTTCCCTAGCATTATAATGTGATTATAGGAAAGGGAATCAAACATTTAATTAAAGACGGAATTAAATAACATTTTGATCACTGAATTTACCTTTTTGTTTCTAAATCATCACTGAACTTCAACTTGTTACTCATTAATCATTGAACTTATAAATGTGTTACTTATTTATCACTGAACTTATAAAAGCGTTTTCCATACATCATTAAAACAGAATCTGTTAATTAAATTTAACGGAGGAGATGACGTGGCTTAACGGTGAAGTGACATGGCTTAACAGCTACACCATGTGGCAAGTGAAATACTTATATGGTCATTGAACTATTAAGTTGTTACTGATTGGTCACTGAATTTACCGTTAAGTTATTAATTCATTATTAAATTTTAATGTGTTACTAATCGGTCACTAAACTTACTATTTAAGTTACCAAACCATCATTGAACTTTGACATGTTATCCGTTAATACCTAAATTTACAAAAATCAATTTATAACTTGTTGTTCGTTTCTCAAACTAATATTAACTTTTTTTTTTTTTTGCACACATATTACTGTTTTTTTGGCATATTAACCACATATCATAAAATGCGGTACTTTTTACTCAACTATATTTTTTTCTCAGGTCAAAAATTGATTCTAGTTCCCAAAATTAATATTAATTTTTTCTGAAACTAATATTAATTTTGGTCACTCAAAATTTTGGTCACAAAATATTAATGTGATTTGACTCAAAATTGATTTGACTCGAGTTCGAGTCACATCTTTACGTATGTAATCTTTAAATTGCACTAAAAAATAAAACAAAATAACAGTACCATGCGTAGTTTTTTTCCCTAGCATTACAATGTGATTATAAGAGAGGGAATTAAACCCTTAATTAAAGACAGAGTTAAATAATATTTTGATCACTCAATTTACCTTTTTGTTTCTAAACCATCACTGAACTTTAACTTATTATCCATTAATTACTGAACTTATAAACGAGTTACTCATTCATCACTGAACTTATAAAAGCGTTTTCCATACATCGTTAAGACAGAATATGTTAGTTAAATTTAACGGAGGAAATGACGTAGTTTAACGGTGAAGTGCCGTGGCTTAACAGCTCCACTACATGGCAAGTGAAATACTTATATGGTCATTGAACTATTTAAGTTATTACTGATTGGTCACTGAACTTACCTTTAAGTTATTAATTCATTATTAAGTTTTACTGTGTTACTAATTGGTCACTAAACTTACCATTTAAGTTACTAAACCATCATTAAATTTTGACGTGTTACCCATTAATACTTAGATATGTAAAAATCAATTTATAACTTGTCGTTTGTTTTCCAAACTAATATTTATTTTTTTTCACACAATATTATTGTTTTTTGACATGTTAACCACATGTCACAAAATGCGGTACTTTTTATTTAATTATACTTTTTTCCTTAGGTCAAAAATTAATTATAGTTTACAAAATTAATATTAATTTTTTCTAAAACCGATATTAATTTTGGTCACTCAAAATTTTGGTCATAAAATGCCGTGGGAAGCGAACTAGAATCAATTTTCGACCTAAGAATCAAAATTTTGTGAACTAAAATCAATTTTTCACCTATGAAAAAAGCATAATTGAGCAAAAAGTCCCTGTATTTTGTGACATATGGATAATATGTTTAAAAAAAAGTAATATTGCCAAAAAGAAAAAAAAATAATATTAGTTTGGGAAATGAACGACAAGTTGGAAATTGATTTTTGCAAATCAAAATATTAATGGAAACCACGTCAAAGTTTAATAATGATTTAACAACTTAAATGGTAAGTTTAGTGATCAATTACTAACACATTAAATTTTAATGATAAATTAATAACTTAAAGGTAAGTTTAGTGACCAATCAGTAACAATTTAAATAGTTCAATGACTATATAAGTATTTCATTTGCCACGTGGTGAAGCTGTTAAGTTATGTCACTTCACCGTTAAACCACGGCATCTCCTTCGTTAAATTTAACTCACAGATTCCGTTTTAATAATATATGGGAAACGATTTTATAAGTTAAGTAATGAATGTGTAACATATTTATAAGTTCAATGAGTAATGAGTAATAAATTGAAATTTAATGATAATTTAAAAATAAAATAATAAATTAAGTGACCAAAATAGTTTTTAACTCATGAAAAGTAAACTTCGACATCATCAGTTTACGTGGGTCTCGACACCACGTATAAATTTTACATAAATCATTCATTAAAATATTAATATATAAATCATTCACATCAAATCATACACAAAAGTCCCAAGGGATGATTTGGACATGTACTGTTCCGCAATTCCATTGGTTTATAGTGCATATTTTCTAGTTGAGACGGTTTCTTCTCCTACTAAAGATGTTGACTCTAAAATACATTATTATTCGCTAATAAAATATCAAAATCTTTAGTTCAGACGAATTTTATCTGCAGCCAATCACTACCAAATTCTAAACTAATCTAATGACTATAGTTTAAACTATACAATATAATATAATAATAATAATAAATAATTTAATACAAGTTAACAAATTAATATAATTGATCCTAAATGACGGTATTCCTTATTTATTTATTTTATTTTATTTTATTTTTCTTCCCAGAATATTTTTTTATATTGTCCATAGGTCTGAACATGCGAAATTTCTCCTGTAATAATCCGTGTTTAATTCTCTGGTGTATGAGTGGAATTGACTTCAGGTCAGCGCAAATCCGAAGTGCTCTTACAGATGGAATTAATTAATTGGTTCAAAAAATTTTCTTTCCTCTGTTTCTGTAACTGTTGATTGTGCTAATATTATTCACAATTGAACGAAATTTCTTGGCATCTTTCTATCTTTGTATTTTCTCATCAGGAAATGGGAACTATCCACACGAAGCATGCCAGCCTAAGAACCGTGGAAATGGCCTAAAGATAACTTATTCATTCTACACTCAATTAACTTTGCAGTCTGAAGCAGTCTCTTACCCAAGTCGTGATCAAATTATATTAAAGTCAACTGCGTGTCGCGGATATAATGCAAACGAGTTGCAGAAATTGAGAAGGAGCTGGAGATTGTGATTGGAATTCTTTGGGTTAGGCATGATCTATTCAAGAAAGCCCAGTTGGGATGCTGCCAGTTTTCTGGTTTGTTTCTCTGTGTTTTATGCATTTATCTTCGAGTTAGTTGATTCTAAATGCCCAAAGAGTTTCCCCTGTGGATATCTGGGGGAATTGGCGTTTCCTCTGACAGATTATTCGCAACCTGAATGTGGGTTGCTCACCGTGGAGTGTCATGCTCATCCGGTTCCAAAAATTCACCTAGACACTGAAAGGCTTTCACCTTCGTATGAGATTGTGGAGATGATTTCTCCCAATCAAGCAGTGATTCGAAACCATGATCTTGAATTGCTTTTGAATAATAAAAGCTGTGGATCGTTCTACAATCTGTCAGTTCCACAGTCTACTGCTATTTCTTTTTCATTAATCTTCCCAAATATCACTCTGTTCAAATGCTTCGAGCAGTTGAACTACACGGAACTTTTATGCCGAACTCGCTGGTGCTGCTTAGGCTGCCCTGAGTTTGAGATATATTACACCAATCCAAATAAAAATCTGTCCGCTACATTGGGTTGTGAGTCTCTTCTCATGCCAATAAAATGGCCACCTCCACCTGAACCAGATAAAACTGAATTGTTTGATCTATTAAGCTCTGAATATCATATAGCATGGAAGCTGACTGATGATTGTACCCATTGCCACAAAAAAGGAGGATATTGTACATCTACCGGAAAGAATGAATTTCGATGTGAAGAAGGTGTCTTAGAATCTTTTTTCATCATGGATGCATGATTTTATATACAATAAAAATATTATTGTGCGTTTTAGGATCTTCTTCTAATTCTGATGCTGCTCCATATTTCTGTCTGGTCTTCTGGAGTATACCTTTTCATTAGTAATTGAGATGTTTTAATTTAAAAACAGAAATCAGGATTGTAGAAAGGTTACTCTTGTACCACATAAAATCTTTCTTCAGATGCATGACATTCTAAACTGTCAAGATTCTAGTTGCCTTCTGGATCTAACCTTTGTTCTGGCCCCGGCTGCAGGGAGAAGAAAACTAAAGGTCTTGTATATCACAGGTAACAAAATGAAAATTTATTCACCATCTGTTTTGTATTTCAATTTGCTAAAACCTTTTTCTCATTATAGGCGCAACAGCTGGAACAGTGGTCGTTTTCTTCATGTTAATATTCACTTATAGGTGTAGGAAGAACGTACTGAATTTTGAGGGGAAATCGGAAATAGACAAGGACATTGAACTCTTTCTGGAGAACCATGGGAGTCTTCCACTAAGAAGATATAAATATTCAGATCTTAAGAAGATGACCAACTCATTCAGTGACAAACTCGGGGAAGGGGGATTTGCTAGTGTATACAGAGGAAAGTTAAAAGACGGTCTTCCTGTGGCAGTAAAGATCTTGAAAGAATCAAAAGGGAATGGAGAAGAATTCATCAATGAGGTTGTAAGTATCAGCAGAACTTCTCACGTTAATGTTGTCAAACTCCTGGGATTTTCCTCTAAGGGTTCTAAAAGAGCTCTCATTTATGAGTTCATGCCAAATGGATCTCTTGAGAAGTTCATAAATAACAATAGTTCGTTAGCAGACCTTCAGTTAGGATGGGAGAAAATGTTTCAGATTGCAGTGGGCATTGCTCGTGGAATAGAATACTTGCACCAAGGATGTAACACACGGATTTTGCACTTTGATATAAAGCCTCACAATATTCTTTTGGATAAAGACTTTAACCCAAAAGTATCGGATTTTGGCCTGGCTAAGCTTTGTCCCAATAGGTCAAGTATAGTGTCAATGCTTGGGGCCAGAGGGACAATAGGGTATATAGCTCCAGAGATAGTCTGTAGAAATATCGGAGGTGTTTCTCACAAATCAGATGTCTATAGCTATGGGATGATGGTTTTGGAAATGGCTGGACAGAGGCAAAATTCTGATGCTAGGATTATCAGTTCAAGTGAAAAATATTTTCCTGAATGGATATATAAGAACATTGAACATAATGCGGAACGTGATCTCGGATGCAAGTGAAAGTTTGACTATAAGGAAAATGGTAACAGTTGGCTTATGGTGCATACAAACTGATCCCAAATCTAGACCATCAATGAGCAGAGTTATAGAAATGTTAGAAGGAAACATGGAATCTCTGCAACTCCCACCCAAACCTCACTTCACTTTGCCATCAAGACTCACAGAAAATCCTACAATGTCAGAGTTTTCACTTACTTTCTCCGTTACTCATGAAGTTAAGCTATGACCCTGGTGAGAGTTTCACTGTTTCAGTAATCAGCCGATATCTTGAAGGGCTCCTTCCGACCAAACATATAAGCAGTTTTCTTTGTTCTTTTGCGTTGTTGGCTTATTGCAATTTAAATTATTGATAATACCAGAGCTGTTTCTTGTCTTAATGGTTGATAATACTAGTTATTATAACTTATCATGTTACCTATCCATTTGTTATGCATGCAACAAAACATGCCAACACAGGAACATCCCAATACCGATACAAGTTTTGTGGAATGTTTCAGCCAGATGAACTGGCTCAAAATGACCCATTTATGACAGCTTCGCAGAAATATTCATTCTCAGATTGTATAATGGCAATTTTCAAGTCAACTTACTCTGTCTCTTGTCCCAGCATGAACGAGTCTTTTTTTAAAAAAAGACTCGAGTTGATCAACATTGATGAAAAATAGTTGAAGCGAACCTGTGGACAACTTGTTCTTCAGAATTGTTTTCTTCAGAAACTCCATGTGACTACTGTCAGTTTTTTTTGTTTATTTCTCTATATTTTATGTATTGACCTTGAAGTTTGTCAATTCTAAGTGTCCCGAGAGTCTCCATTGTGGAAATCTTCGGGATTTCCTCTAATCAACCTGTTTCAACCTGAATGTGGATTGTTGACAGTTCAGTGTAATGCCCGTCCATTTCCAAAACTTCACCTGGATACTGAATGGTATTCACCATCATATGAGATTGTGGGCGAGGTTCATGCCAATTACATACTGATCCAAGATCCTGTTCTCGAAGGGCTTTTGCAAAGTAAAAGTACATTTTTCCCGAAAATTTCTCAATTCTACACTCTCCTATTTCCTTTTCATTCTTCCCAAATGTCACTTTGTTCCAATGCTTCGAGAATTTGACAGATTTCCCAAAACATTACAGGAACAGCTCAGGCTGCTATCAATTCAATATCGATGGTTGTTCCACTCTCCCCATGCTACTCAAACAGGGAGTTGAACCGGATAAAACTGACTTGTATGATCTGTTAATGATGAATATAATATACAATGGATGCTGATTGATGATTGTTTTAATTGCCACGCAACAGGAGGACTGTGTAAATCTACACAAAATGGATAATTTTTATGTGAAAAAGGTATGTATGGCATTTTCCCAAATATAAATTTCTTCAAAGTCATAGTCTTTTAGTATTGTGATTTGCATTGTGATCTGTCGTAATTAAGTGATTTCAGTTTAAATTGAAATCTCTATCACATTTTAGGAGGAAAAATGTTGATGTCAATTTTGATCGTTCAAGTGAAGTATATTTTCCCCACAGGATATATAAACGCCTCAAATAGAATGCTGAACTTTAACTAGACCAAATTGTGAGCCAAGATGAACATATGTTAGTGAGGAAAATGATGATAATCATTGGCTTGTGGCGCATACAAACTGAACCTGCAATTAGGCCACCAATGACGAGGATACTGGAAACGTTAGGAGACATGGAATTTCTAGAAATCCCACCTCAACCTTACTTCTCTTCGCCCCCAAAAGCAGTGGCAAATTCTTTGACTTCTGATTGACATTCACACTCACTAGTGTTCGAGTCGTTAATGTATGTATATGTCAAAGTGCCATTGAAGCCTGTGTTGTTCGGAGGTGTTTTTTTCGACTTCTGAGTTGTTAACACAGATGTTGATATTGTTTCTGTTTGTGTAAAACCAGTGTAATTAAAGACACTTAAAAGTGCCAAATAGACATTGCTATTACTGTTTTCACTGAGATAGAGGGAAATGAGCAAAGCTGGGTTAGAACATAACAACAAGAAATATAGTCACTTGATCATGGAATTAAAAATACGTGTTTTATGAAACAGAGAGAAAATAACTTGGCCTTTTGGAGTTTCCTCTTCGATTATGTGCAGGGTCAAGTGCAGAATGAGATTTTTTCCACGGCATCATCAAATGTAGTCAAGATTTTGGTGGATAATTGGAGGCTTTCTAAGATATGTAATCTTTAAGAATTTATCTATGATGTTGCCATAGTATTAGTTGAGCCTCCCATGCTAACTCCTTGGATTTTTCTTTGATGTTTCCAAAAGAACCTTCACTTAAGGCCATGCCAAACTATTCCCCCTGGACAAGTTCATATACACTAATAGATCCTTGGTTGAAAGGTGATTAGACATGAGACAGAACTTCAAAATTTGAAGACTCTTGATAAAACTTTATGAGTGCAAACTTTAAACAACCGAATTCTGATCATTATTCACATGCATTCTGTGAGGTTAACTGGCAAAGAATGAAGAAAGAAATAACTTCAACGATCTATGAGCTTAACTCCTTGTGAAGAGTCCTTTCTTTTGTAATGACTACCGTGTGAAGGAAAACGAACAATGTGGGATCACAGTAGAATAGCACTTATTCATGTTCCCTCTTCTTTCTTCCTTTCTGTGTTTCTTCCTTTTTTCCCCCCTTCCTCCCCCTCATTAACTCACATTATTATTCATAGCCAGAAATATTAGGTTACTGATTGATGTAAATCAGTTCCAAACACGAGACCTAAAAAGTCCTGTAGCATAAGCTTTCAAGTTTCGAAGCAGAAAAAGAGTGTATGACATTTAACAGGATATTTTTAACTATGCAAAGGATCAATGCTGGTTATTTGTCATATTTATTTATTTACAGGAATAAATTGAGATATTCATTCTCAGAGGGTAAAATAGCTGACAGTTTATTTATTGGAGTTGATTAATGATAGGACAAATGAAACTTACTCTCTTTGAAAGAAAATTTTTGAACTCTCGCCATTTTTCTTGCTGAATACAAACTTGTGGCCCACCTCAAAGTATCAGTGTAAGTAGATATTTTGAAGGAGAATAAATTAAGCTATCAACCACAAGAGATGTTTTTCTGTCACTTACATGATTGATTGATTTCCTAGTAGATATTTTGGAAAATAAAGGCTTCAATTTATTCAACAATTTGTCAATCCCACACTCTCCTTCTGTTTCCTTTTTCGTTCTCACCTTAAACAAGGAAATCCAGGAACATTATACAGACTACTCAGGCTGTGAAGACTCTCTTATATCTTACGCCAGCCCACATGATGGGTGCATATAGTTGTGACGTTCTCCCCTGCCAATTAAATGGGGACTTGAACCAGATAAAACTAAACTGTTCAGTCCTTTAAAAGCTGAGTATAATGTTGAATGGAATCTGTCTGAAGACCGTATTGAGTGCAACGGAAAAGGAGGGCAGTGTACATCTACTCCCAGCGTTTTTCCGTTTATTTCTGTGTGTTTTATGCATTTATCTTTAAGTTTGTGAATTCTAAAGGCCTCAACAGTACTAGAAAAGGCACGATTAGTAATGAAAATTTCTGTTGCTAAACAAGTCAATTTCGTTTCTAATCGTTATTAGTAACAGAAAAGTATTGTTACTAAAACCCTTACTAATATTCCATGATAGCTAATTTAGAGACGGAATATAAATTTCGTTACTAATTAGCGACGGTAACTAGCAACAGAACTTTCTGTTTTAGTAACGTAAAACTTTCTGATACTAATTAGTAATAGGTTTTTTTTTAACCCGATCCGCCAGCCTAACCCATCAACAACACAGACCCGGACCGTACACCGAACTTGGGTCTTGGCGGTTGGGGAGCAAAATCCCAACTGCAAGGCTACCATATTATTTATTAATATCTTACCCCATAATTTATATAAAGTATATTATACAACTTTGCCAATTTAAAAATATCGAATTTTACTTTTCAAACTTTGGGGCTTTTTTATTAATTAAACTTTTGTTATATATTATTTTATACATGTCATTTATACTCTAAATTTATTTATCATTATCAATTAATATAAATATTTTTTTACACTGATTTTCTACACTATAAAATATATATTTATTGTTAATTAAAACTAAAAAAATAAAAGAAGTCAGTCTATTAAATTTTTTTTGTTCTATTAAAATAAAAATATGACTAATGGGAATTTTTTGTTTTAAAAACCTAATAATTAATAATTTTTGTTTTATATATTTTTTCATTGGATAAACTACGTTACGATTAAAAAATTTATTTCATATTATATATATTTTTATTAATGGATTGCCGAACATTATATATTTTAGTGCATAGATTTATATTATATTATAGTCATGTGCGACAATGTACACCAGAGTGTCGTATGCTTCTCTCTAAATAATATTTTTTTACGAATTGAAATGAGATTGGCCTTCAAAAACTTCTCGATTTCAAATTTATGTGGTGTTCATCTATACGTGCTACTTTGATAGGAAAAATTTTAACAAAAGTTTCAGAACATTTTTGAAAATTTTAAGTGAAATAATTATGAAGTTTTCCATTTTTTGAGAAATTAACAACATAAAGGTCCGTTACGAATAGCAACGATTAATGATCATTATAAATAGCCAGGGGCGGAGCCAAAGAGGGGCGATCGCCCACGCAACATTTTTTTTTTTTTTTTTGAGTTTCAGTATGAAAGAAATGATGTTGCAGAAATTTTTTTGTGAAATGAGGAAGACGCAGGGAAACGGAGCACGCAATCCAAGGTAGCTCTCTCTCTCTCTCTCTCTAATGACTTCTGCTGCCCCACGACTCTCTCTCCTCATTTCTTTCCTTTTCTATTTTTTTATTATCTTCTTTTTTACCATTTTTTCATTATTTTCTATTTAATAATAATAATTTGTTTTTTATTTTTTTCATGAATTGTTTTAAATTATCGTAATTGTTTATGTCAAATGTCTTTTTTATTTCTTTCTTATTTATTTTTTCTTTTAGGTGATTAGTTTTATATATGCATCTTTATCTGTTTTCTTTTTTAAAGGGAATATCGCTATTTGTTTCTAGGATAACTTGTCTTTGATAATACATGATTTTTGAAACACATACTTTTCAATTACTTTATTAAAATAAATAAGTAATACTTAAATTTTCCTAAATGAGAAATTAAAATTATTAGTCATGGAAAATATTTTAAATTAGATTAAATTTTTGTCACCTGATATCATTTTCTTGATTGATTCACTATTTTTGAAAAATCAACTTTAAATTAGTTTAAATTGTAGCCACGTGCCAAAAATTTAAACAAAACATCATTTTGAATTAGTTTAGATTGTTGTCAAATGCATTCATATTATTTATGTGATAAGTTAGTAATATATGAGTTTCTTTTAGATAAGCTGGCTAACAATAGATTAGATTCTTTTAAACTTGAAAAACATTATGAAAATAGTAAGATTATATAAAAATGATAATTACATTATCAATGAATTTTAAAAAAGCATCGACATGTTCCAAAGGAAAAAGAGTGAAAATTATCATTTTCCTTAAGCTTTATGGGTAACCTCTTTTTTTTTCTTTAAATATTTGTGTATACCCCGAGTTAAAAGGCCGGAAAAAGGGTGGCTGCTTTTTCATTTTACCCAATGATTTTAGCCATCCCGAAGCAAACAACCTGGTGTTCTTGTGGATCTTGGACTACCTTCGCCAACTTTTTCTCTTCTGTTTCTGCTTTCTAGTATGTTTCCCGTGCGACAAAGGGAACCATTACTTGTTTATGGGCTTGGGAGTATCTAAGAAGGAATTTGAGAAGGAGATGTAAAACACGAAGGCAGAGGGAAAAGGGTATAATTCATACGCATTCCAATAAAAATTTTGGACATAAATGGACTAGTATGTGGTGTATAACTTTTCTTCTATTTTCTTTTTTTAAAATTAATCTAGTTATGTGTTAGCTAGACTTAAGAAAATATATTTTCTCTGGTAGTTTCTATTTATTATATTTTTTTACGTGTTTATATATTTATGCATATTTGCACGGTTTAAATACATATTGTAATTGTATTTATGTGTGTGTAATTGTATCCCAATTACGTGTTTAGTGTATCATGTATTTATATTAATATATATATATAGTGATTTGATTTTATAAAAATATATAAGATAAAACATATATGGAATAATATATATTATTATATATTTACATTACATTTTTTATATTTTCTTATCAATGAGTTTGACTATATGAGAATATATGAAGACAAATTCAAATGCCAAATCATTTCCACTCTCGAACCTAGATTACATAACGTTTTCTATATAATAATATATTTATTATCATTTTGTGGCGTAAATATTGGCATATAAAAATATTTAAAAATAAACTTGGTGCTAAGTTCACACACGACTTTTGTATTAAAAAAAATTTACACGACTTTAGTATTAATTTTCGCCCCCGCAACATAAAAATTCTGGCTCCGCCACTGGTTGTTGCCTAATACAAGAGTGATTATAGACACTTAAGTGCCACAAACATATAGGGTTTACAGATATTGCTGTTACCTTGTAATAATACAAAAGAAACTTTAATAAATTAGAATGCAATCTCATGGTTATGTACAATGCCCTTGGTGGCCAGTCTTTATTTTGATTTATCGTTCATTGAAGCCCTGAATAATTGTTTCAATTGTACTGATAAAATATGTATAGGGATGGGGACATTGAAACAATAAAATGTAGTGTCTTGAACATGGGAACTTGATTTGGTTAATTAAACCATTGGGTCACATATTGCGTACCATTAATGTCTAAAGGGATTGAATTTTTAATTAACATAACATGAACCTACATGGACAATGTATTTGCTAGTGAACTTCTGTGCCTGTAGTTGGGCTTTCTTCTTCATTTCCTCCGTCGTGACGTGGTCTCTCATTTATTTACTTGCAATTGTCTAGTTTACTGACTTCCATCAGTTGGCTCTTTAGAGCTTTTTTATAAACTTATTTTTCATGATTATTTGCTTATTATTTCTCTTGTAATTGGTTCTTTCAGACTTCTCCTACTGTCCTTTTCTTTGATTTTCATGAGTAGTTGGCACTTGAGTACCATGAGATCCAGACATTTCCATGATTTCCCATGTTAATGTTGTCATTCCTTGGATTTTGCTTTGGGGTGGTTTCTGAAAGAGCTGTTGTTAAAGGTCGAGACTATTGCATCTCTAGAAAAGTCCATAGCACTAATAGCTTCTTGGCCAAAACATCCTGTTCTTTCGAGTGTTTTCAGCGTAAAAATTTGAAAGCACCAAAAACGAGAAAAACACGTTACACTCAAAACACAATAACAAAAAAAAAAATGAATTCAAGATTGAGAATATGCGCTAAACTTAATATTTAGCATGTAAATGTAAAGAAAGAAAAAAAATAGTAATTTGAGTGGGACGATAATTCAGCGAGTGATAAAATCATGTGGAAGGCTGGAGGCTCAAGTATTGGACGTTGACAGATTTCTACTGATTTCCAAGCCTGTCATTGAAGAAGGTCATCACCGACTTCGAAATTCCGGAAGAATCAAGAATCATATATATACACACATATATATATAAGCGATAAAGTTTCCTCATTTCACTTTCCCGCCCATCTCACTCGCTAAATCTCGTGAATGCATCGTGGCCCTTCATTTCATCTTCATATCTTGGCCGTTCATTATTATAATTGATTTATTTTATAATTGATTGATTGTTAATCTAATCTTCCTATGTATATCCTCTTAGATACCTAATTTCTTATAATAATATGATTATCTTACCTAATCCAATATTTGAAAAACTAAAAGATCATAATTAATTTGTTCTTGATTTTATCTTTCTATACATATCGTCCAACTTTGGTAGATTTGCGTGGTATCTATATTAATTTGGCCTTATCCCACTTTTCATTTCATCTTTAATTATCTAAATTAATGCATAATTAATTTTTTTTATATCTATAATCACACATAACTATTTTTTATAATTCAGTATTCTAATCCGTTCCATGATTAATTCACCCGATTTAAAATGTTTACTATAATATTAATAGTATAATCAGTTTGTATGTAGCGTTTTAATTCAACATTATTTTATTATAATCTAGATTATTATACTACGCGTTAGCAAAGATAATGAACAATATAACTACAATTGTACTATATTTATGCATTTAAGTTAGATATAGGGAACTTAGCATATTAAGAGATAATCATAAATCATGGATTAAAGATCTTGAGTTTTATATATACATATCTCTTGATGAAAGGTAAATTTCAATTGCTATAGATAATAAACTAAATCAATCAATTAACCTTATTTGAATAGGTTTCCTATTTTCATCCAAATCTTTGATGATAATTGTACAGATAATTAAAAAATCTATATATAAACTAATAACCTAATTTATTTGTTTGGCACACGAATTAATCCACTATTCACCCCCATTTCTTGACATATCAAACCGTGCAATGCCATCTGATCAATTGGAATTTTTCAAATAATTGAGCAAACTATTAGTCATGGTTTTCCAATTACAAACCGCTATGTTAATCAATTAACCATGGATAGCCATTTTACCATTTGCAGCCAAACTTTCCATTTCATACCTTATATTATATTTTTATCAACTTCACCATCATATGTCTAACCATAAGCAGCCGAAATTGAATCTAAGTTCTCAAGCCAAAGCAATTCAGTCAAATTCTTAATTGTATCTTCACCAGCCTTAGCAGTTCACCAACCACATGAATTCATTGAAGTTGATGTTTGGCCTTGCTCTTCAGATGATTTTTTCTGGTTGTCTCCAAACTCTTACGTTAAAGTAAACACTCAACCGATCAATGGTTTTTATGTTTTTAATGAATTATCAATAGTATAATCAATTTGTATGCAATGTTTTAATTCATCAATTTTCTTGAATTATAATTGACCTTTCGGGTTTTGTATTTCGGAACTGATTCTGTGGTTTACTAATTTTAGCTAAACATTTGGTCAACAGATCCCTTTGGGTTTTATTTAGCTATTCATGTACTATTTGTTTGACGCTCGAACAAATATTTAATCTAACTTGGTAACTTCACAATTCAATCTGATTGCTTAAGTACCTTTTATATTTGAATGTTAGCATTAAGAATCCAGTAATTGTGCATTTTATTGTGTGTATAGATATTTAAGCTTCCAAAGAACGCAGTTTTCCTTCTAAGTGTGCGTAAAAGGTGGTGTGTGCCTTTTCAAAATGGAGAGCTTGGCATTATTGAGTTGGTATTGATGGATGAGCATGTACTTTTATACTTTGTTCTTTAAATCTTTGTTTAGTTAGTTCCTTGTATTTGCCATGTAGTATACTATGAATTGGTCCGTACATTCTTGAAATCAATTCATGTGATTTATACAATCATGTACTGTAAAGCTAAAATTTGATTTTCTCCTTTTATTTTTACTGATATATTTGGATCTTTCTATTCCAAATATCATCATGGTATTTAATCATCTAGAGTGGTCCTCTTTAGATTTGCCATGTGCAATTCATTGTGAACAACCCGTTTGAGATCTTATACTCTGTATAGATTTGTATACAAAATATGTTTACACATGATCCGACTTGTATTCACAGATTTGTATAGTTTATGTGAGATTCATTGTGAACAAAAACTTTATTTGTATATATCCACCCATATTATACACAATTGAATGTGAATGTTCAGCATATTTAGATTGATTTTGTTTCAGCATTATTTGATATCCATGCTGAACTAATTTTAAATGAACGATTTCCTCTAATATTAAACCAGTTTGTTTATATTCTTTAAATATTATAGAATATATGATATAGATTATTACTTGGTAAATGGAAGTTCTTAATTTAAATTTTACTAGTATATTACCCGTGCCTTGCATGGGACACAAAAAAGCCATTTTTATATAAAAACAATGTTTTTATCTATTAAATAAAAACACTCACAAATACTGGCGTAGCCAGTAGATAGTCTAAAAGGTAGTCGAAACTTGACGATCCTATCTGAAACAATTACTTTTTTTTAATATTAATTTTTTGAAAGTTGACAAGGTTTTTTTTTTTGAAAATTACAGTGGCCGAGGATCGTGGTGGCCACGCCCTATCTCTGCTACTGCCCACAACGATCATCTAACTTCAAAACCGAGTAAATTTGAGAAACAAAATTATCAAATTATGATTAACGTAGTGGAAGTTACATTCTTGGTAGCTTTTATCTCATAATCGTGATCACCACATATCATTATCTTCAGTCTTTTATGATTTGTTATCCTAGAGTGCAACATACAGTGCCTATGACTAAATAATGGTCTCTTTAACAGAAGTCCAGTGTTCGTAAGAGATTATCCTTGTCTTTTATTTATTGTCATTGTGTAAGAAACAATTATAGGAACCGTCTCCATTGAAATTTGAATGACAACCTTATATTAGATGGTGTAAGTGTCATCCTTGGAATCAAAACATTTGCCCTACATTATTGCCGGACAAAATCTTTGCCTCTAACACATGTTTCCTTGTAGTAGTAATAATAACAATAACAACAACAATAATAATATAATAATAATTATAATAGGTATAGGAAAATTTCTAGGGAGAGTATTACTCTCCCCTACTACATATGCCCCCCTGTTATTGGGGAATCATGGGGTCCCATCCCCTGATTCCTCAATAACAGGGCACCATGTAGAAGAGTACTCTCCCTAGGGGGAGATTACTACTCTCCATAGAAGGACCGGAAATTGCATGTGTTTTAGTTAATTCTCTCGAAAATTCACCACCTGACGGACAACTTGCATAAATAAGTGAATGGCAATGTAATATTGTTTTTAGTGAAAAACATCACTGATAAGTAGATTTAAATCGAAATACAAATGATATTAGCAACAACAATAAACTCGTGTAGAATTTTATAGTATTAAACAATAATATTATTAACAATATTAACAATAAAATTGGTAATAATTATTACACCAATAATAGTGATATAAATTGTAGTGTCAATAAAGTAGTAGCAACGAAATCAAATATACAATAACCATTACAAAAAAACGTATGAATATGGATGCAAAAAAAGAAACCACTTTCTTGTATATTCATTAAAAATAAAAATAAAAAAAAAAGAAAGAAAAAGGCAGATTGGCTCCATCAACAATAGACCCATAAGATATGATGTTCGACCGTCAGAAAATGAAGGTAAAATCTAATAACTAAAAAAGTTCCAAGTTTTCAAGATCTCCTTCTCCGATTTCACTGTCTCTCGATCAACTCAGCAATGACCTAGGTTAACCTCTCTGAGATCCCTTTTCCTGCATTTTTTTAGTATAGAAAAAAAGATAAGTTGTTATCAAACATGAAAATTTTGAGATCTCTGTAAATGGAATTTCAGGTTCTATCTGATTCTCTCTCTCTTTTTTTTTTTTTGGGTAACAATATTATTTTATATGTACAGCGCAATTATTATCTATATACATTGCAATTAGTTTGAGAATAAAAGATGCCCTTTAATTATATATATGTTGATTATTTTTTCTGCCTAATGTATTACTCGAATTAATTTTCATGAATTGCTATATGTAAATGCCGAGCAATATAAAACTCCAACACATTATCCGTTTAAAAAAAAAAAAAGAACAATTGGAAGATGCATAATGAAATGGACGCTATTTAGTAAGTGAAGAAACAAACATAAACACCAATTGAGTAAATAGTTTATTCACTTGGCTTTGCAGCACATTAATAGTCATAGCTATGTCAAAGTAGAGAAAAAATACATTAAAATACATGTTGTTTAAGAGATGATCATGTAGTTTGAGAGCTAAATACAATGAAAATTAATATAACCCAGATTTGATTTGTTTTTGTATTGGCTTTATGTTAACCGAAGATCGCATAAGTTGCCTCTATAAACTGCAGCAAGAACACATTGTAAAAAAAATGAAATCATATATAATGTGTAAAAAAATAATAAACAAATAAGAGAGTAGGAAAAAAAGCCTCATGAAACTGAATTTTGGTATTTACAGTTATACATGCAGTATACTGATCATCATTTGTGGCTATGGGAAAGAAGTAAAAAACACATAAAGCAGGTGTGTATAATGGAGGAAAACAAAATGACAACCAATCTAATTACGTACTTTATCTGTGTATAATGCAGGTAAACTAAAAAGCACACACATGGGTTCATGATTTCAAAAATTGAAACAGTACATCATGATTCTATTTACCAATCATATTGTTACTACTCAATAATATGTTCAAAAATAGAAATAGTACCTTTAGCAAATCAGCCCACTAGTCGAATTATATTGTGTATGCAATGCATCAAGTTCTCTACAAATGCTTCCATCTGGAACAACTCTACCCCTACTAAAGTTTTATGCCACCACGTTGAGATTACATATCCTCTTTCTCTGTTGTTTCTTTTTTTCATGGTCCTTGTCTATTATTTGCATCACCTGGATGAACTGGAGAAAACAAACAAAAGATTGGGTATTTGCTTTGCAGTGATTTATAATTTGTGTCAATTTTCTTAATGAAATCACTAAAAGGAAACTTGTTTTATGGAATGATTGCTTGCTGACTTTGATAATGTTCATATTCTCTAGTACATATATCCTACATAAAATACCTAAACACTTTTGCCAATCCTTGCATTATTGTCAATTATTTATGCACTAACATTCTCTTTTTCCAACAGAAACGCAAATGCCATTATCTTCTGCAGTGCCATTT